>NJDD01000057.1:362305-374168 GCA_002245505.1 Calephelis nemesis
ATATTACAGTGTAATGAAGACTATAATGTCAACTTATATAATTAATATATGAATGTGAATTAATGATTACATTACGCTTAACATCATAGGCTGTTTTACAGTATAATAAATATAAGTGTCAACTTGAACCTTGAAGTAGTTTAATCTATGTTTGTTAATAAGACGGTATTAGACTCTTATTCTATTGTTTAGATCTTATTTTTACGTTTACTGAAAATCTATGTTATAAGAAAAATCTTATTATCCTAATTTTTTCATTATAACATAGATTTTCAGACATCATTATTACACTAAGAATGTTTTAGTTAAAAAAAAATTTAATTTAAAATAGGTAGTATATCCGTAAGATAAAAACTATGTACTTATCTACGGTAACATTAACAATAAATATGTACACACCTAACATATTTAATTTGATTTAAGATGCATTATTTTATATGACACTAACACCGTGACTGTGACTTGTCGGCCACAATGAATCGCCCGAATTGATTTATCTTGTTCTGTGATAAAATAGATAGCACAAACATGTCATATGTAAAAATCAATTGCTGTTTGTTAGTATCGCTAAAACTCGAAAACAGCTGGACCCATTTGGCTAACTTTGGTTTTGATTTATTTGTGGAAGTCCAGTTAAGGTTTCAAAGATAATAAAAATTAAAAAACTGCGAGGAAACTAGGAAAAACATTTTAAGTTTTCCCATTCAAAGAAAACGAAATTCGCCAGGACAGTTGGTATTTTATAAAATTTAAAAGTTTATATTTTAATCTACTATATGGACACGTGCAAATATATGTACTCAAATTGTTGATATTATGTAAATTTTATATGTTGTCTTATGTCATCAGTTTTATTACAATGTTTTAAATTTTAAAGTGTTCTTTAGAATTATCGAAAGTTCTAAAGTTTTATTTTTGTTTTACAGATCGCCCGTCGAGTTAAGATTTTCCTGTTTTGATATTTTTATGAACCGACGATACTTATGAATTTTAAATAACTCTAACAAGAGACTATCAAAAATGTATTTTTTAGCTTTTGTAAACTTTTTATGGAAACAAGCAGATGGATTTTATGGTAATAAAAATACACGTCATCTATAAACAAAAGTAGTAACGGAGCGTTGCCAATCTGAGACTCGATTGGCAAAACTTTCAGACTAGTTTACGAAACGGTATCCTACCCTCTAAAAACACGATAACAGACGAATTCTGGGGCCCTATCAAGAACGCATATAGCAGTATTATTTCCGTGTTGCTAAATGTCCACTTATAATGCAACTTTATGACATAGTAGTAGCTGCCCGCGGCGTTGCCCGCGTGGTCCCATAGGAACATTTATTAGGGATAAAACTATCCTATGTGTTAAACCAAGTTACCCTCTATTTGTGTACCACATTTCACAAAACAAGGGTTAGCAGATTTTGCGTGAAGGCGTAACAAACCAATAGACAAACTTTCGCATTTATAATGTTAATAGGATGTCATAAGGTTGTCTTTCTCCGACTACTGTTATTATTATTGAAATAATAATGTATAATTTCTTACTTCTTCTTACTTACTTTATCAAACACTAAAATTTCGACGTCATAACTTCGGGGGTTATTAAGTGATGGTAAAATCAATAAAGCAATAAATTTCAATTCTACTTGTCAGTGGCATCTGAAATCATGGGGAAGCTATTTGAAATAATTATAAATATTTGATAAACAAATCGCATTTGATAGCTTCATTCTTGAGAGAGGTAGTTTTAGCACCACGCCTCGACCTTCGGGTGCGGTGCGAGTGCGTCTCGAACCACGTGGAAGTGGTAGTGATATTTACAATGGCCTTAAGACAGTCCCCAGAACGGATGCACATCGTTAGGTACAACAAGTGTATAACACCACGTGAAACGTGGGTTGACAAAACAATTTCGTATATTGGATGTTTGCGTCAGACACGACCTCGACTTATAGGGTTGTCTACTGTTTATAAATAAATAAATAGACATTCCTGAAAAAGTTGCATGAATTGAATCTGACCCCATAATAAGCAAATTATATGCTTGTGTTATAGGCGTGAGTCAACGATACTATATAGATATTATATTTAAATAGATATAACCAGAATAAATATAATAAACACCCAGACCCGGTCTATCTATTACAATGCCCGCCCCCGTCGGGAATAAAACCCGAGCCTCGTGGTTGGTCGGTGTAGCTAGGCGAGTACGCTAGCCACTCGACCAACGAGGCGGTCTTTAAATAAATAGTAGATTATAGAAAACTTATTACTTGAAACTGTTGTAAGAACATGCATTTATTTTATTAACATGAGTCATTATTGTAACTTTAGAACATCGGGTAAAACTTTATCTTTAAATTTTATACCTATCTATCGAAGTTATCGGGCTAAGCGATTTAGGGCATCAATACAATTCTCCTTAGTTCAATTAACATCTTCAGCAAGAGATAAAGCTACGTGTTCAATTTCAGTCTGATGACATTTTTGTTAAAAAAAAATATTCGATCATATTTACGCTTGTGGAATCCCCTTTCAAAAAGCTCTTTCAGGAAATAGATAGAACCTACGTAATATAAAAGATTAATAAAAATTAATAATATAATCAAATAGCTCTTTCAGGAAATAGATAGAACATACATAAAATTAAAGAGGAATAAAAATAAATAGAAATATAAAGTAGTTTATGAGCTTTTCCAGATCATATTGTACGGTAACAGAATCGACAGTAGCATCAGCTATATAAAAAAAAACACAAACATTTATACTGAAATAGATTTTTACCGCTTTTCTTGTCAAAGGTAAATTCAGTTTTTCTCTAAATCATTTATAGTATAATTCGCAACTCGACTAAATACATATTTCCATAGCGTTACTGACAATATATGTATATAAAATTATATACTAATCCATGTACTTATGCATGTACTATATATTTGAGAGCTTTATTAAAAGACTTGTTATTTCTGTTTTACAGCAGAGTTGACAACCCTAATAAAACGCTGTTCCATAGTGTTAACGATCAATAATATTCCGTTCACATAACATTATATATTAGACGTCCATTGCTGTTTGGGCGCCATATACTAGATGAAATAAATTAATAAGTCACGTCCCATTAACATTGTGTGTCGAATTTAAACGTTGCAATGAATCATCTATTTATGTCTTGAATCAAACAGATTTGTTAAACCGGTAATCGAAATTACAAAATATATTTTTCTAAACTCTGTCGCCTTTGGAATTTGAGGAACGAACATCGATCTATGTATCTATGTATACATACATAGATTGATACATTTTACCCTCCTTTGCAGTAAAAAGCCACTTTTTACTAAGTTTAACGAGTACGTAGAGTACCTAATGTCCTCAAGAATTAAAAGACTAACTGCAATAAAGTTTTTAACTGGTGACACTTTTAAGCTTTCAAAATGTTTTAGACTTTAGAGTTCCCTGACTTACTAATGGAGTATTGTTGTTGTACTTATTCGCTTAATGGGGATGATAACATCTGGCAGGAAATCTTTATTTATATAATTTTGAACATTATGTTGGCGTAAGGTGAAAATTTTATTACACTTTCAAAAGGTGAAAATTTTATTACTATTGCTTTTTAACCCAGACGGAAAAAGAGGGGTGTTATGATAAGTTAGACGTGTCTGTGCGTGTATACATGAGTGTGTGCGTTTGTGTGCGTTTGTGTGTTTGTTTGACTGTCGCATCATAACTTTTGTATTCATGTTTTGTCATTTGAACGTTTTCAATTGTTTTGTTATCAACTAACGGGTGTGTCCTGTTGGTGTTAAGCACTAGCCAAACCCCGGGTATTTGTACTTTGTACTTGTAAAAACGTTTATCTATCATATATCCTGACAAAACTTCGCACTACCCGACGCAAAGTCGGAAATTTAAAAAATATTATAAATAGAATTATTTATGGATTTAATTTAAAAAATTATATAAATAAAAAACTAGATCTTAACTTATTAAGGACTGTTCAAACATCTAAACACCTTATCTCAACGAACAGGAAATTTAAAAAATATTTAACATTAGTAATTGGTAATTGATGAATACATTAACCCACATACGTGGAACTGTCCAATCGTTGAGGTTATTTTACCTGCAGTGCGTAGAATTTATATTTATCGCTGGTATTTATTATAGCGGTTGCATTCAGCTTTGCCTATGAGAAAATTAAAAAAAAAATAAGAACATGAAACATTTAAAGGTATTTAAAATAAAAAATCTATTGGAATGTATTAGAAGGTGTACATCCTGGCTTTTTAGTTAAGGCCACAAGTTACTGTAAAAATGGAACCGGAAAGGTAAATATAATATCTTAAACATTATACTTAGGTATATATTATGTAGGAAAAAAGACATTAATTAATAAGTATGAAATTATAAAAACACTATCAAATTTTAATAAATTAATACGAGTTTGTCTGGTACGCTTTCACGTCTCAACCGTTGGACCGATCTTGATAAAATTTGATCTAAACCAAGTCAAAGATCCGAGTTACAACATAGGCAACTATTACTGTACCAAACCTCCCCTTTGTATGAAAGTTTAAATCAAAATCAAGTTAACATTAACCAAACAAGTTAAAGTAACTATTCTACACTGACGGAGTGGCGTTTAAACAGTTAATAAAATCAATGACGACATTAATCTCTGGAAAATAAGTACAAGATTTAAAACAAACAATACTTTCTTTAAATTGTATTTCTGCAAATGTATGATCTATGCTAATATTATAAAGAGAAAATGTTTGTATTTTGTTTGTTTGAAATAAATAGGCTCCGAAACTACTGGACCGATTTCAAAAATTCTTTCACCTTTAGAATGCTACATTATCGCAGACTGACATAGGCTTTGTTTCATCGGTGCAGTAAAAGCGAACTTACGCAGGCGAAGTTGCGTGAAGCTGCTAGTCGGTGACAACTTGGACAAACCGATGGGCGGACAATAAAAGAATAAGTACATGTATTCTTTACGACTTCTAGCTACTGGACAAACGCAGCTCCTTTATATTTTTTATTGACAGAAATTACCCGCAGCTTCGCCCACGTGGAACCAAAACCGGCTACATTTATTACAATGTATTAATTACTAGTTTAAACCATTTTAGTAAAATATGATTTACATTTTAAATGAAACGGTGACATTGCAAACAAAAAACGAATAGACGGACAACAAATCGATAAACGTACAAAAATTATCAAAAAAAAAGAAATATAAAAAGAAATGCAATTATTTTTTGGAATACATTCACATTGATAATATAATGATAGCGTCATGTTTCGGTTCGGAGGGTAGGGAAGCCTGTAGACTTGCACAATAGGCCCGAGATCGCGGCCAGTGGGTAGTGTCTCACCTATATCATCTATGGTGTCTAAGCCATGATTGTCTTCTACAATCAGGAGACCCGTGTATTTATTCGTTGGCATAAAAAAATCAAAATACAACACGAAAATAATATAAGTACATATGTATACTCGTAGCATTAGAATCAAAAACTTGTATTCAGATGGTCAATACAAGCGGTAGGCACTTGTGCGCGTCGACATAAATGTTAAACTACTGCCAGATCGGAATCTCGGTCACGGTATTTAGCATTATTCATAAAACTTTGTCTTAAAGATATAACTAACATAGCCCCAGACAAAACTTATACATAAACAGTGCCCAAAAATCATCTCGATCGGGTCTGCTTTCAAAAAAAAAAATCGGATCAAAGTCAGTCCATTTGTTTAGTAGCTGTGATGCCACTGACAGACACACGCGCCATCCTAAGTCTCTACCCATTTCTATTATACTGTAAAATGAGACCGACTTTTGTGTACTATATATTAATGATTTTAAAACTTATTTAAATTTACTTTTTTTGTAAGTTTTAATTCATTCATTCATTTTTATACAGATATCTTCTAAGAGTCGATAAACCAGACAATTACTTATTCATTTTCATCAAATGTAACTTACATTATGTAAGCATATTGATGTGACCCCCTTAACTATTGATCTTCCGGTTCGAAGGGTAGTATAGCTGGTAACTTGCATAACAAGCCTAATCCCCCGGCCATAGAACAGCGAATCAGCTATGTCATCTCTGGTGCCTATAGGCTACGATTATCTCTAATTACCAGGAGTGTCGTGTGCTTTATCGCTGTCCAATACCATGAAGAAATTGATGAAGCGAAACTAAAATGACATGTACACATAAATTTTTAGCACTCATCTTGTTAAAGACATACTCAAACTTAGATTGCCTAAAATCTATTGCCATATTTAACAATGGCAGGTAACTTAATATATTTTTATCATTGGGTAATCTTGTGTTTGTTTGTTTTTCCATTCTGAAAAAATCCATTCTTTGTGTGTTAGATTTTGTTACGGAGTTAAGCATCACACGTTTTTTTAGTTATAAGATAATTTTAAAACATTAAAATATATATGGCACAAGTTCGTGGATTTATTATTATCCATGTTATTTATTATTGTTATCTTGTATTTAAAAATGAATCCCCATTTTTCTTTGTCATCGCAATACGCCTGAAGGGATGAACCTATTCTGCCAATTTTTTTTTTTATTCTGAAGAGGATTCACATAAAAAAACAATATTCATAGTTAGGAGCTGACAACGTCTGTCAGCTCAGCTAGTTTACATTATAAATGCGAATTTGTGTTTATTGGTTGGTCCTTTTTGAAGTTATACTTGTTTAGACGCGTTATGACAAAATTACGAGAGTGAAGTTTTAAGATCCGTCTCAAAAAAGTTACAGTATGAAGTTGCAGCGGAGATCGTAATTTTAAAATGCGCGCGTATCTGTCCACTATTCAGCGATGTTACGGTATAATTTTTATTTAGTGAGGGGATAGATGGGTGTAGATGGGAATAATATCCCACGGCAAAGCTAAAACTTAATACGCGGGCATAGCCGCGGGCAACACCTAGTCTATTTATTATTATTATGCACAATACTTCACATACTTCAGATTTCGACTAATCTGTGGGATGAGTATATAATTATTAAGACTTCAATAACACCAATACCTGATGAGCAGCATCCGGTAGCCCTGGAATGTCTAATTACTGTATGGTTAGGGATAAAAGGTCTGACATCGTGTGACTGATGGAGCCCATTCAGGTTGATTGAAAGGGTAGAGGAGGCTAAATAATAGCCGTAATCGTATTTCATACGCAGGTACGCTAATTGTGAATTTCAAGGGCTCTCAAATTTGGGACTCCCAAAGCATTCATGCACTTAATAATTTGCAATAGACATCAAGAGATTCGTTTTTTATACTAAATTCTTGGGGTTTCATTCCCAGAAATTTGCAATTCAGTTGTTTTTTTTTTAATATAATGGAAGACAAACAAGCAGACGGATTTCCTGATGATAAGAAATCCACGCCGCCTAAAGACACCAAAGTTGGTAATGGTGCGTTGCCAACCTGAGACCAGGATGTTAGAACTCGAGCAAAAGTAACTTTACCGGCCACCATACCCTCCAAATCGGAACAAGTCAACGGTAAGCGTTGAAGTTATCGTGACAGGAATAGATAAGTAGGTGGTACCAAACCGGGCGAGTCGCTGCGAAACTCCACCACCACCTAGGAGGGTGTCACGGTGTTAGTGACGGTAAGCCTATGCTCGCCTTTTATGAGCTGCCTAAGAAAAAGCTGCCAGGAAGAAAATGGTCTTTTCTGCAAAAGAGCCCGGACCAACACGGCGAAAATGTTTAGACTAGTTAATTTAATTAACAAAAAAACTTAAACCAGATTTTTAATTTTTAGAATTATATTTAATTAATATATAATATAATTATAATTAACAAGTCTTAACAATCCAAATCATTTTTTTAAATCTAACCACAAAACTAAAATATTTAAAAAAATATTTGAATATCACACGACGTTGATACATGATGACACGATGAATGTTTATTACACACCATAAATACGACAGTCTTTGTGTTTCGCTTTCACGTATAAACCGCTCGGCTGACTTTGATGAAATTTTGACTTACTTATAGTTAAAGAACTGAGTTCAAACATAGGCTAATTCTTCTCCACTCAACCCGTTAAGGACTGTAAAGGGAGCTTAAAGTTTGTATGAAAATCTATTTCACGCTGACGAAGACAAGGCTAATAAAATAGTTGCTTATATATTATATGAGTTACATATTACTAGTTGCTGCCAGTGCCAGTCCCACGAGAGGCCATTTAAATAGCGGTCTAAAATCTAGCTTTTGCTACCTTATACCTACACTTCATATATACTTGGCTGCCATTTAGAAAAACGGACAAACAAACACACTTTCGCATTTATATTATTAGTTCAAATTAAGTTCAAGGGCTTCTAAGCTTGTGTGTAATTGAATACAGATATTGTAATTGTATACAATATGTTTTACACGCACAGCTTGTATTTGTACTATCTAGTGATTGTTTTCAAATTCATTCAACAACATAGAAATACCTTGACTAACATACATACACCCCCACACATCTATATTTATAGAATATAGATGCTACTTATGTAACTACGAGTATATGTGTGTCATATCAACATCTTATCAAGTATTTCGCCAGGTTAGGTATCATCCGCCCTAATTGTTACTGCCGCCATAATAACGGTGTCATGTTCCACTCCGAAGGGTATGGTAGCCGGTAGAATAGCAATTATTAATAATTAATTAATTATTAATAATAATAATTAATTATTGACCTGATACCTTGGCTACAACACAGCGACGCACCTATAATTTTTTAATGGTAAGAGACAATCATTATTTATAGACGCCATAGATAACATTGGTGAATCGCTGTCCTGCGGCAGGGATGTTTGGCCTTATGTACCAGTCTACAGATTACTATGCCCTCCGGGCCGGAACATGACAGAGTTATTATGAGGGCAGGAATAAGTAAGGCGGTGGATCCCTACCCGGGCAAGTTGACATACAGCACTCTATTACCACAGTACCACACAGTACGCTGTCGATAAGCCACGGTTGAGAGCCGTGTACCTACCTACTTGTTTGCTAAATCACTACATAGTAAAAAAGTCGCTTCCTCTGTCTCTATGTATATTTGTATGCTTAAATCTGTAAAACTACCGAACGGATTTTGATGCGGTTTGTGATTGAAGAGGAAGGTTTATATGTATATTTTATATCCGTGCGAAGCCGAGGCGGACCGCTAGTATTACATAAAAAGTAAAAAAAAAGTATCAAACAAAGGACAACGTACACAAATTATATTGAGAAATGTACCAAGAACATTGGAGTCACAAATTAGTAATCACGAGGTAGCTAATCAATATTGGAGCCAAGCTGGCAGGTTGTCGACCTCCTCTGTTTACCAAACACTTTGTCGGCCCGTCAACCAGTCCACCCACTGGACAATTGGTGTCAACCACTGGCGCAGTCTACCATGATTAATATTCTAAGTTGTAATGACGATATTTTGAATTGTGTTCGAAAATTGAATTGTATTCGAAAATTTGAGTTGTGTTCGACAAATTGAATTGTATTTCGAGAAAATTAATTGTATTTTGAGAAATTTAATTGTATTTTGAGTGATTGAATTGAGTGCGAGTAATTAAATTGAGTGCAAGAAATTGAGTTGTCACGTTAAACCGCTGCTTTTTTTGCACGATACTTTGTTAGTAGTCACCGGGGTTCCATGTTTAAAGTTATTATCTTCCCTGCTTCGTAAATAACTAAAGTAACGTAACTCGTAAGTAGCGATCATTTATCAAGAAAACTGCTAAAATGGCCAAGTGCTGTACATAGCGATTTGCTCGGATAGGGATCCACCGCCTAACCTTTTTCTGTCGCCGTAAAGACAGTGTTTGTAACTGTCATGTTTTGTCTGGTCTCGAGGATTGACTTACACATTAGGTTTAAACCCAAGCCACAGGACAGCGACACACCTATAACATCTATGGTTTGTTGTCTCTTATCATTAGGAAAGCTGTACGCGTCCGCTCTTACCCCATAAAACATCCATATTTTTTTTTGTTATGGATTATGAATAAAAGATTAAAGATATTTGGCACTCCCTGATGACTAAGCACGTATGATTTGTATGTATAGCTTAAGCAATGCTTACTATGGTACCTACGTCAAGTTATGTATGCTTTTTACCCCTTTTTTAAGCGACATAAAAGGAAGAGATTGTAATATGTTAGTCCTATATTTTTCTTTATGTGTTAAGTCTCCATTAATTCTAAACCGATTTTAATATGTTTTTATTTGAAAGAGCCTACCCCCGAGGTACATTGCCACCAAGTCTTTCCGAATCTGATAATGGAATATCATGTCGAGGATAATACCCAATTTTTGTGTTTTTGAATAATGAATTTCGATTTTTTGCAGTTTTATTGCGTATAAATTACTAAAGGTATATTCACCTCTTTTATGAGTTTTTACTTAAGTATGCTTGGTAGGTCGCTATGTAGTTCTTATAATATAAGTGCATTTTGTTTTTTTTTAATGACTATGACGTTGCTAACCTCGCGGTTTTTTACACTTTACTTTAAATTCAAGCGCAGACTACAAAAAAAAAGGATATATATATAACTTTTACTACCACGTTGCGGTCGTCAAACACACAAAAATTATTTATTTAATTTAATTTTTTTATGTGTTTTTTTTTAATTTATTTATATATGGTTAGAAATTTTGTCTTGTTTGCTGTCTACTTTATATTATGTATGTTATGTGTATTGTATCTATAATTATCTATTCATAATTTATATAGCATCCTATGTAGTTATATAAGTAATAAAATAACTCAGTAGGTAGTATATTATTACTGAGTTCTTTTATTTGTATGTATATTCAAATTTTATTTGTTTTATTCTCGTTTTTTTGTTTGTTTGGTAATTACATATTTGATCTCTGTTAGCCTAAAGGTTGACTGGGAGAGAATGCATTTAGCATTAAGTTCGCCTTTTGTACTCACAATTTTTTTGTTTGAGTACAATAAAGTTTAAATAAATAAATAAAAATGGTATTGTTAAATAAAACTTAATAACTATAAGGAGCCACTTCTGAATAGACCTGCCTTTTGTGAGAGGAACCAACAAAATCCATCGCTACTAGCCGAGTAATCGAGTAACATACAAAATGGTGGTAGAGCGCTGTGCAGCAACTTGTCCGGGTAGGGATCCAAAGCCTGACCTATCCATGCCGCCATACTGACTATGTAATTTCTTTTTTATGAAATTAGAAGGCAATCAAACAGATGAAGTGATAATGGTTAAAGACTAACCATTTAATAAATTTAAAAAATGTATTAAGATTAAGTTGTATGGTAAGGGTTATTATAAGATTTCAAAATATTTAGAAGACAGAAATGCTTTGGATTAATGGCTCCTCATACCAATCTCTGCAAATTATTTGTAATTGTAAATATAATAAACTTTTGTAAATTAGATTTATAAGAAAAAAGACAAGCCCGCTGAGTTTCTTTCGCCGGATCTTCTCAGTGAGTGGCCGCGTTCCGATCCGGTGGTAGTTTTTAGAGTTATACAGACGCGTTACAAGAATCTTTTTATAGATCTACGTAATAAAAGCTTATTTCAATTTTAATTTCAATGGCGCGTTTTCAAGGCCAGGATATTTAACCTCAAGCAAAAAGAAGTATACCGGCTACCTTATCCTCCAAATCGGAACACATCAACGGCAAGCACTAACGTTATAGTTGCAGGAATATTTAAGGCCGTAGTACCAATCAAGGCGAGTCGCTGTGAAACTCTGCCACCTAGTAGTATGTCACTGGAGGTCCGGTCTGGAAGGTAGGGGGTAACCGATAGACTTGCACTGGAAGCCTAAGATCCCGGCCGC
>NJDD01000057.1:380451-392519 GCA_002245505.1 Calephelis nemesis
ATTAATAAACTTAGACTAAAGTCAGAGTAAAGTTAAGATGATATATATATAGAATCAGAATAATCTTTATTCACATGAACCATACAAGTGGTATTTGTGCGCATCGACATTTTTTTAAACTACCACCGGATCGGAATCGCGGCCTCACACTGAAAAGATCCGGTGAAAGAAACTAAGCGGACTTGTCTTTTTTCAATAATAATATTTACAATATAATATAGACTGTATCACAGTCTAATAAAGACTATAATATCAGGTTGAACCTCGGGGTAATTTATTCTATGTTTATCAATAAGAAGACGGGAATGCCGACAAAAGTTAAACCTTGAACAGACCTATGAATAGTACTTGAATAGGAATAATTTTGTACGAATTCTTGAAATTGTCAATGTAAAAGTAGGTGCAATAATAAATATATATATATATATATAACTAAATGAGTGTGCTGTTGACATCTTCAATCATAATCGATCATCATCATCATCAAGGAAACCGGGCCGCGAAACAAAAATCATACTATCAAATGCCGGCCAAAAAATTCCTTTCGAATAGAAAGCGACAACATACAGCGGTTCCACTCTCCCTGTATCTTACGAATCTTCGATCAGGGGGCTCATTCCGTATCTTTTTAGTGATGATCACTGACATACTACAAATGACGTGTATATTTGCTATCTCTATGACTAACAACAATACAATTTAGATAGCAGATATAAAACACGTCATTTGACAGCTATTTAATGTGCACTTTACCCAGTTTTAATCACTAAAAAAATACTGAATAGCCCCGCAGGTTACGTGTCCTGACACGAGTTGACCATTTTTTATCCATCACAAAGAGTGTAAAAGTTTAGACTTAAAAAACTCAATTCTTATACAAATTAAGTAAATATAAGATACTAAACAAAGCTGCTTTTGTATTTCTGTATATGGATTGGACATCAATGAAGCTGACAGTTTTATTGATACATCGCCTATAAACACCAAACATAATGCTTTAGGGCCAATAGTTTTTTTCCAAGTTGAGCCTCAATTTCTATAAATTTTAAAGGAAGAAAAAATTTCGCCCCATACAGGATTTGAACCTGTAACCTTTCGTCTCAACCGACGAATGCTCGAACCATTTGATCTACTGAGGATTAAAGTCCCGTGGCGAAATTTTTAATTCCTTTCTTACATGTTAAAATTTATAGAAATTTAACCCATGCACAGGGCAAGTGCTAAAATAAAAATACGTTATGAGTCTCAATTTATTGAAAACTTATAAAAACAAACGTGGGACATTTATATTATAGAAAAGTTTCAAAATAATTAAGCGCAGTAAAGCTGCAAAAACCGGCTACAATTATTTCATTGGGTATAAATTATTGTCTTATTATACATATATTATTTATTATTATATATTATTTATACCACGACACAATTTGGTAATTCGTTTTTCAAAAGATAGCAAATGTTTCTAAAATGGTAACACATGATTGATGAGGTCGTCAAGATAATTGAAATTTTTGCACTATTAAGTTTACCTCAAAAACTGCTAGTCGGATCGTGATTAAAATAATATGGCACCACCTCGGAATCATGAGCTATCTTTCTACAAAAGAACCATGAAAATCTGTTAGTTATTGAAGAAGTAATCGTGTAACAAACAAACAAACAAAAACATACAATCGAATTGAAAACCTCCTCCTTGTTTGGAGCCGGTTAAAAATAAACAGAATTGTCAAGTTATAGTTGGAGGTATACGTCAAAATAAAAAACTTAACACAGCTTAACACAACTTGAGGCACAGCGTGACTATTAGTTAATGTCTGTGGTGTTACTAACTACAATAGTTTTATTAAATAGTGTATTTTGATTATTTAATCGATCGAAATTTGTCCAATACTTTGAAATCAAGAAACCAACAGACATATGTACCTACAACAGACACGAATCCAAAAAAAAATTAAAAAGCGTCCCAGTAGCAAATTACTTATTCTAAAACATTTGTTTAACGAATTTTAAGATTTTATAATGCAAATTAAAATTTTGCAGAGAGCAAACCACAGCAAAAAACGACGGGTTGCACTGCGGGAGTGCCGGCACAAGTGAAAACTTGAATATTAACGTTGTGCATTTTTGATATTTTGGAATGGTTAGGGAATAATTTTACACGAATTCCTTTAAATATCAGTATGAAAGTACTATCATTTATGTGGTGGTACATGACACACGAACATTCGCGCAAGCGCCCTGTGCCGTCTAAACGAAACAGCAGGCGCAGGCATACATTTTCGTCGCGCCGTAGAAAGAGAGGGGGGTACTTCCTACCCTACGACGCGCCGGCTGTTTACATCCGTCTTACGAATTTTCGATCAGGTCACGTGTCCTGACGCGAGTTTAGAAGTTTTCACCCATTCCAAAAAACTGAGCAACGCCGCTAAACAAGTTTTCACTTCAAAAACAATTAAACGTTAGTAGGTATTTTTTGGACAACTTAAAAAAAATGTGTGTATGAGGTTTTTTGTTGAGTTTTTTAATTCGCCAATCTGCATTAGCGCGCATAAAATCGTGCATGTTAATGAATATACCCAGACTATTTTATATTTAAATAAAAACATATTAACGAGGTTCAACGACCCAGCCTTGAAAATAGCTAACCCGGCATTTATTTTGCAGATTTATGTACACTAGTTGACCCGGCAAATGTTTTGTCAGTTTATTACCTTGTGATATGAGGTATTACACTTGAGGTATTATTATTTCCCCCGTGTTGGTCCGGGCTCCTTTGCAGAATAGACCATCTGCCTTCCTGCCAGGCAGCTCGGAAAAAGCGAGCGTAGGCTTACCGTCACTAATACCGTGACATCCTACTAGGTGGTAGAGTTTCGCAGCGACTCGCCCGGATTGGTACCACCGCCTTACCTATTCCAGCCACCATAGCGTCCAGTGCTTGCCGTTGACGTGTTCCGATACGGAGGGTAAGGTAGCCGGTAAACTTACTTTTGCCCGAGGGCTAACATCTCGGCGTCAGGTTGGCAACGCACTATTGCCATCTTTGGTGCATCTAGGCAGCGAGAGTTTTTTACCATCAGAAAATCCGTTTGCTTGTTTGCCTTCCACTATCATAAAAAAACGTATTGTCATATTATGGAAAACATACCAACTTACTAATTTTAATAAAGTCTAAAGTATTTTTCGTATGGTTATATTGAATTTAGGTACCACAGCCATCGCCCCTATGGTCTAGTGCTCTGGTGTTGGCGTTTACTAAATAAGGCCTCGGATTCAACTCTCGGATCGAGCAACTTAAATGTGTATTTCAATTTTCTAACAAAAAAAAAACATTGCCGGGAATTATATGTATTTAAGTGTCCGGTTGACAAAATGTTTGCCACCTATCACACTGTGGGACGAAATACCTTAAGATAATCGTGGTTGCCTGGAGGTACCCTTGCATAATTCATCTATATACAGGCGTCAAGAAGAAGTAGGTACGGTAGGCATCACAAATATCAGAGTCCCTTACAACACTTTCAAAGTAGGTATTGTAAGAATGTCTGATATTTTTGTTGCTCCCTGTACCATTAGGCGTTCGCTCTCTGCGGCGCTCTACCACCTCGTTTATTGCACTAGTAAAATACTACACCAGCCACTAGCGAGCGATGGGGTTGTCACATCCCGATCAAAGGTTTATTTTCCCGAGTGCATTTTTCACCACCAGAACATTCGTCGACTATTTATCTTCCAACGTCATAAGCTTATAGGTTATCGAACCAGGCTTAATAAATACGACATTTATCTGTGCGGTCTTACATTAGTAATTATTAAATACGATCAGAAGAAATGATGTCACACACAGACATACTCGTAATTAGCAATTCATGTTTTGGCGAACTAAATGATCCGGACAAGTGAGAGTCGGTTTTGTTTTTGCCTTATTTATTAGTTTATAGGACAATAATTAATGAGGTTCAGAACTCGAGTTAGACAGGGAAAAGGCGTTTCTGTCACCACAGCCTCAGCGCTAACTATTGTGATGTTCCGGTTTGGGGGTTAAGGGTCCGCGCATACCATTTCCACTATCTTCCTAGCTCTAGCAAGTTACAAGTTTTGGTTGTACGGCTATGGGCTATGGAAAACTACAATGTTACCGACCGGTGCAGTCTAATCTTTAGTCTAGATCAGTCTTTCCAAAAGCGGGCTTTCCTTTTGGGCGATAACGCCCATTGTGGGCGCTAAAGACCTAGAGGGGGGCAGTAAAGGACCCAGAAAAAAATATTGCTGATGCTGATTTGCATTTCACTTCAAAGAAAACTCAAGCATTGCATCTTTTTATTTAAAAAAAATATGGGAGCGCTACAAATTATTGATTTTCATAGTGTGCGTTAGTCGAAATAAGTTCGGAACCTCTGGTCTAGAGATAAGGATACGCATATAATAAATGAATATCCCTGGACAAATTACACACATTGGATCTACCCAAAGTAAAGAAATATGCATCTGTTATGTGTATTAGATAACGAAGATCATACATTCTACATACATAGATACTTAAAAAGATATTAGAATAAATTTAATCAGTACCAAAACCCAGAAATTCAGACATCTAACTGAATCCGTACTCGATCGACATCGAACCCGAGCCTCGCGGTTTGTCAGTGGAATCAAGCTTGTACGCTGACCCTCGACCAACGACGATTAACGGGAAGGTACCTATACATGAAACAAAGTCGAGTTTGTTAAAGCACAAAACCCGAAAACTACTGGACTGATTATAAATAATAAACAAATAGTAAATAATATCTTTGGACAAGTTACACGAATTAAAATTTAACCCAAAAAAAACAAACATAATGCTTATGTTATGCGTATTGGTCAACGTTTCCAATACATAGAAATATGTAAATAGATACCTGAATAAATTTAATAAACACCTAGACCCGGAAATGCAGACATCTAAATGTTTCATTACGCAAATGCCTGCTTCCGTCGGGAACAAATCCGAGCCTCGCGGTCGGTCGATGTAGTTGGGCGTGTACGCTAGTCACTCGACCAACGAGGCTGTCAAATAAAGCTTCTTCGGATTCATCTAAGTCCCAAATAGCAGAATAGCTGAATAGATAAGGCGGTGGACTACCTACCCGGACCCTACCGAGGCAAGTTGCTGCGCAGCACTCTACCGCCAGTGGTCGTGTTGGTGATGACCTATGTAACCTATACCCGCCTGTATGAGCTGCCTGGCAGAAAGATCGATGGTCTATTCATACTTCTATTTAATCATTGACTCCCTTTGTTAATCCGCTGTTTTAATATTTTCGGTACAAATTGTCAATTGTTTAAAACCACAGCCGAGTCAATATTAATCATTCGTACGAAGAATTGCAAAGTTCAGCAGCCATTGCTGTTCTGCAAATATTATTTATCAGCTTAATATAATTTATTGCCACGGAAGTCATTACTCAGCGAGAAAAGACAGATAGATTTACGGCTCAGCTTATTTTGCATATTAAAAAAATAATTCAAGCACTGCATTCCTGATGCAAGGAGCATGGACTGGTTTATTGGCAATTGCGCCCTGACCTTTTTTGGGCCGAGAAAGCATGCAAGTTAATCGGCGATTTTGTTCATGTACAATTATGTATGTGGGAAGCGACCATAATTTCTAGAAAGTTCTTTTAATTGCATTGCAAAACCTTTTTTTTTTAGCAAGTACTAGCTGTGCTTACTTCTGAGAACTCCGTACCGCCCGCCCAGTGAGATGTTGACTTTTTCCTTTTAAATGCTTTGATGTCGCGATAATGACAGTATTGTGATCCGGTTCAGAGGTTAGGGTAGCCGGTAGACATGCTTAAATCTGTAGACATCGACTCTGTCGTAGACGGTCTTTTCTTACCGTTCGTAGAGCCGCGAACTTTTTCGCTGTCTGATGAATAAATGAAAAAAAAACTTCAGATGGTGAGATACAGTCTAGACTCGAGGACAACACGTTAACCTACAAGAGGCACTTGCGTCGCGTCTATACAATACTAAATCTACCACGTGAGCGGAAAAAGATGTGTATATTTCAATTTTGTAATAAAAACAACGTTTTCCGGAATTGGATTAAGTGCCCGACTATTAATAGGTTTGCATACCGTATTGTAGGACTTAGTGTCTTTGGCTAGACGTGGATGGTTGTACCTCTATCGATCGCTTAGAGAAAATGGACGTGAAAATACTTTACTACTTATTTTATGTACCTACTTGAAAACTTCGACCTAGATCCATTATTTTTGGTCTACGTTTACATCTTAGACGTGCTGCATGGAGTACGATGGGAAAACTGCAGTCTATATTTCGTAGAAACGGTTCTTTACCCAGAATGCAAACCAAGTTTTCTGTAGACTCCTCCTACGCATCTAGTACCTGTTTACAAGCTTACTCATGTCTTTCAAGTGCATTTGACATTAAACTCTATTTGTTACCAGTTAAAACAGATAATAGACTGTCAGAAATAGGAAAATACGAGTTTCGTATCAGAACTGTGTATTTAAAATTAATCTTTACGCCAAATTGGGTACAGTAGATATTTCCTTGGCGCATCCAAGGTCTGATATTTGGACATTCGGATTCTGTGTAATGCTCGCAAGTTTCACAACACCGCCTACTGCTGACTCCTACATAGCAACCGACCCTGGTGAAGCCGTGGAGTAAATTGAAGGTAATGGATTTGAGATTTAATCTAATAATTTATAATCTTGTGAATGTAGTCGCTTTTGATGTAATGTCACATTATGTACCTGTAGCGTCGATTTTTATTAAGGATTTTTATATTAAAGAGGTTCAACTTCTGAAAAATGATCTCTACCGCTAAACACTAATCCTGCTTCCTACTATACCTATTGTATATAAGAAAGTTTAAGAAGATTAATTTATGGATGGATGTTTGTTACTCTTTCGCAAAAACTGCTGAACGGATTTTGATGAAACTTCACAATAATATATATGTAGTTTATACTTCAGCATAATACATATAGGCAAAGCCGTGGGTAAAAGATAGTGTTATAGATGCGAAAATTTTTGAGGATGGATGGATGTTTATTACTGTTTCACTCAAAAACTACTGAACGTATTTAGATGAAACTTCATGGTTCGGTCATGTGGAAGAAATGCCTGATGAAAGATTGACAAAACAGATACACAATGCGAACGTGGGTGGGTGTAGGTACCTGGGGAGACCTAGGTTGACGTTCCACTATCAAATTATCGGTTTTTATCCGGGGATGGTGTAAAGAGAGTCTGAAGAATGGGTAATGAATGTGAAGGAAGCTGAGCAGGCCTGCAAAGATTATGATTTTGGTACTTGATACTCTCCGCCTACGCCCGTTAGTGACTTGACGTGAAAATAAGTAAGTCTGAAACTTCACAGAAATGAAGACTACACGTCGCTCGAAAAAAAAAGTCAGCTTCGAAAATCGACGGCCATTCGCTAGTTATTGTATGTTTGTTTACCTTCAAAATGAAATGGGTGCTGGTATCGGTCATTCTCATACCATAAACATACATGACCTAAAAGTAAACATTTACCAAACGAATATTTGCACTTGCGAGCGAAGAATTCACAAAGCCAAGCTTCTAGGCGTTCGCGTACTTGCAGAAGGGTTACTTAGAGCCTATATGTAACCCACAGAGTTCCGTCACTTTTCGTCACACGTAATATGATATACATTACCTTAGTCCCGTGAAATAGATAATTTTGTCATCTATATATTCGCCTCTGTGGTCTAGTGGTCCAAGTGTTGGACTTGACTTCATGAGGTCCCGGGTTCGAATCCGAGCCGGGCAACAAAACGAAAAAGTGGTATTTCCAATATTCTAATAAACAAAATGTTGCTCGAAATTGGATATGTGCCCGGTTGGCGATAGTCTTGCCACCTATCACATTGTGGGATTTATGCCCGATTTCACCAAGAGCCCCTATATTTTAGGTGTTTTATATGGAAACAGTCCCATAAGTAACGTTAAAAGGTCCCCTAAAGTATAGGGGCTCTTGGTGAAATCGGGCATTAGTCTCTTCGGCTAGTCGTGGGTGCCCTGATTGTATGTTGTGAATAAGAGCGTGAAGATACTTACTTACCTTTATAAAGTATCTCCACGCCCATATCCCCGAAGAGGATTTCTTTTTGTTGCCCGACCCGGGATTCGAACAATCCGAATTTAATCGCCTCTGCGGTCTAGCGGTTCAGTTGTTGGACTTGACTGCATGAGGTCCCGGGTACTTTTATATATTCAGCTATATATTTTTTTATAAACTTAAAGTATTAGCGAAACTCAAAACCCGTGCTCGTAATTGGGTAAAAATAATAAAACCAATTTAGATAAATTTAATACAATTTGAATAGGTTTATCATCAAACAACATCTGTAGACATAAATACTGTCTCAAATCACATAAAACCTGAACATAAAACTATATAATATTTCATAATAAAATAATATCTAATCGCTAAATAATTATTATTAATGGTTATTGCCAGTAAAATAATATCACAGACATTCACTATTCAATAAATCGGCAAAGCCTTTGATGTTGCCGACTTATCTTCGGAATTCGATCTTAATTCAGAACAAAATAACTTGAGACCTGTATCAAGGTGCTATAAAAATTACAGGTGAAATAACGCATTCTCCTACACCGGCGGGTTTGTACGTAATTCTTAACAATAAACTCTTGGGTTTATAATAGCAGATACGCAATTATTGACAAACAGTTTGGTGTTGGTGCTTATTTTGACTTTATTAATTGAATTCACAAGACTATCTGGAAAATAGGCAGTCACATGTTATACTTGGGAATGACTCCCTCTCCAATAATAGTCTATAGCTGCATTATGCTCATTTAGCATATACCTAGGTATATGTATATCTATTATATTCATGAGTAGTATCAGCACTCTTATTTCCTTAGAATTAGAACACGTTTATGTAAAAGAACGGAAAAAGAAAATCTATTTTCTTTGCCAATCAATTCATCGGCAAGTTTTTGTTATTTATTCTTTAAAAGATTGTGAAGCAAAAAAGCAGCGACTTTTGGAAGGAATACACTTCATAGATACTATACCAGTAATGGGGCATTGCCGACTTGAGGACTGTGGCTAGAGTGTTAATCTACCTGCACATGTTTACAGGTTATCTTCTAGACTGAAACAACAGTGACGAGCACTGTAATTGTGGCAGCGGGAATAATTAAGGCGATGGTAGCAAGACGTTGCAGTAAGTAGGACTACATAGACTGGCAACTGAACGAAAATGAACCGAACATTCATACCTACCTATCTACCTATTTCACCTAGGATTCGCAACTCGTTCAATTGGGTATAATGTAGGTAGGTAGGTATATAGACGAAATCCAGTTAGCATCAGAGTTCAAGCACGGTAAAATTATAAAACAACATTTAGAATTTTCAATTTTCATCGTCGGCACTTTGTGGGATTCCATTGCTTGCACACTTTCTTTTTAAATAACACTCGTTATTTTCCATAATACAATTTATGTTACACTTTTAAGAGTATCGTATGTATACAAAAAAAAATATAGACTTCAAAATCTGAGACATAGATATTATGTGACAGTAGTAGGTTATATATTATATACTGTATAATATTATAATATTATATACTGTATAATATTATATACTATATTAATATCACATTCTCTAAACCAACAAGTTAGAAATGGTTAGGAGGGTGTTGTGGCAATAGCAATATGTTAACTGAAGAATTCAATTTAATACAGATCCTATGCTACACTATTGCCACGTAACAAAGGTAATTAAAAACTGGTTGTTAAGGGTAAGCAGGTAGTGCTTACCTACCTAGGTAGGTTTACGATAAGAATTAATGAAGTTTAATATAAGTTAAAATGTTTAACAAAGTACCTATAATAATTTTCTATTTGAAATAAAAATCATTGTAGGTAGTAGGTAAGTCCAAGCCTCTGATTTGTACTCAATTACCGACAAAATTTCGGAGTAATTTCGTCTTATTTACAAATAGGTTTGTACTGCCGCTACAAAATTTAATTTCTCTCGAATAAAATAGGTATTATTTACGTATGTAGGTAGGTACGTAACGCTAATGGTAATGACCGATGGAAGTAATAGGATAGTACCTACATGTAAATACGACTTGTAAGTAGGTATGTCTAAACGTAAATATTGCATTTGTAGCTCTAAAATCAAGGGTCTTCTTCTTTAATAAATATGGCTTTCAATCGTTTTTCACGACTTACTTAGCAAAACCAAGGGTCAGTTTTCCGTAATTTCGGAAAACCTACGTCCTACATAGTCTTACAATAAATTAAATTGAAATTAATAATACTTAATTAAAACAGTCTTCCGGTCGAAGTAAAATGGCTTAAAAAAAGCATTAAGAGCAAATTACCATAAAAAGTTTGGTAATGAAAGTAAAGCTGTCTGCGACATTAATAATTACGACATTTCTAAACATAAGCAGGTATGCGACTTTTTTTATCGTTTCACTATCTTAATCGATGTAGTAAGCGCGTGATTCTCACCTGAATTCGGTTGCTCTTGTAGATCTATCATCGACAACATTCCTTTCTTTTCGAAGATACTCCTCACATTAGCACAAGAAACCTCCGTGTCCGCTGCAGAGGTTGCAAAGAAGCCGGCAAGAAATACCAAACACATCATTTGATTCCACATTCTCAATCGCAGAATCGATTTTTTGTTAGGCGACAGTCCACAAAAATACACGCTCACAGCCATATTCGTAAAAAAGTATAAATGTAATTGATAAATAAGAACTAACTATTTTCACTTTTAAAAAATAAAATAAGTAAAATTATATTAGAAAACTTTAAATGGATTAAACGCCATAAAAACCACGACGATTCAACTGCGATCCATGACGGCCGCAGCGAGACTGCGTGAAGTGATGTTGAGAATTGCGAATTACGAATACAAAGTGAAGTTAGTTAAAGAAGTTGACTGTTGCAATTTGTCATTTGTCGCTGCAAAACAAAAGCACAGATTAACGACTTGATGGATATCGAAATAAACCAGCAATTAAATATAAATTAAACTGAATTAATATCAGTACCTAATTATGTTACAATTGCAGTTTTACAAACCTATTCATCTAACTGCAGTCGTCGGCTTGAGATGAAAAGGTGCAGGTTTAAATCCTTTCTAGATTGATTTTGTAGATATTTAACTAAATGTTTTGAAAATAAAATATCTTAATATTTAAACATAACAATGTTAAAGTACCTAATGACATTTAGATTTTTTTTACACTATTAATATTTAAATAAAGTGTAGCCAAAACTTATCAAAGATGTGAATGCTGTACCTTTTAATTATTGTGTGTAACATAAGTAAATAATTTCCTTACTTTGGGGATAAATTCAATTTGTGCAGGGATATTTCTGTATTGTGTATACGTAATTGCAACCGAAAAATTACAGCGAAGTAATTGGGCGTGAAAATAAACCAAAATTGATTGCACGCAGTTTGAATACCATTACTAATCCATTTATAGTAGCAATGTTTATTTTGGAAAATATTTTTTAAAACAAAATCATGGCATTGGGAAGATAAGGTTGGTGATTGTTTCAAAATTTCTGGACAATATTATCGTACTGAAAGTTAAGGTACCTAGCTCAAATATCTATTTAATTTAATTTTGAATTACGTAATTCTAACTTTAAAAAACATATTAGTAACTATTGTCAAAAGCTGTTTTAATTTATATTTTGTGCTTTTAAAAACAATAGGCGTACTTTTTGTAATAAGTGATATGGCAGTACTGTAGAAATACCAAATGTTAGAAAAAATAATTACTTACATCTTAACATATACAATTAATTAATAGCCACTTTTATTAATCCGACAATATCCAGATGGAAAAAGATAAAAATGAATTCTGCAAATGACGCCAAATGCAGAAAACAAACAGGTGCTGACAAAGGCCTTTACCTATATCATAGAAATAGGAATATATAAAGAAGTGCAACAATGTTATATAGCAAATTTAGTTGTATAAATACCGTTAGAATCGACATATAGCTTAACAACATCT
>NJDD01000057.1:400486-418348 GCA_002245505.1 Calephelis nemesis
GCCGCGGCTTCCAGTCGCGACTGATCAATGTGTATATACCGTCCGCGGGCGCTTACCGCTTACGGCTGACATAAACATCCAGCTCGCTCGATATCTTTCGGACGTCCGAACGCTCAAAGTCACGTCCGCAACTTCCGGCAGATAGTTTGAAGGCTCAGTGTACCATCATTAGATATATACCATGTAAGTCGCGGCTAGCAGCAGTGTACGTTTCCAGCTTTATACATATAAAATGTGCCTCCTGCCGTTTCAAAGTTTCAGAGCAGAAGGTGTTAAAGCCATCGGAAGTTTCTACATATCGGAACCGGAGTCGAAGCTCCATAAAATCCTTAGTATGTGCTTAATGTGTAGTGACATAAGCTAGGTACAACCCAGTTTCCGAAACGCTAATTTATTTTAATCTACGATTTAGTTCTTTGGTTCTGTTGAAGTGTTTGGTTATGAATGACAACCTAGTCTGCATGCCTCTTTATTTCAAAAAAAAAAGTAATATCTATTGATATAAGACGGCACAGTACAATCCTGGTAATAACCGACTAACACCTAAGCCATGAGGATGGCTATTTTCCCCAAATTTGTTACGAAATGTGTAAGAGAGGGCTTTGATTGAGGGCAAGTAAAAACTTGATAAAACTTTCGGTCAATGATATAAATGATCTAATCTCAAAGCAGGCAAATTATATGGTTGTGTTATGGGTGTTAGTAAAAGATATCAATCAAGCTGATGTAAATCTAATAAATACCCAAATTTAGAAGTACACATATTTAATTATCACAAAAACACTTGCCCTGTCGAAAATCGAACCGAAGCTTTGTTGATGGCCGGTGGCATTTGGGTATTCGCTAACCCATCGACCAATGAGATTGCGAATGGAAGTAAGTTGGATGAAGTCCTTTTAGTTCAACTTTTTTTTATTTTTAGTGTCTCGTATTTGAAGATTCACCGCACGGCGTGACGGCAGGCATTTCTGCAGGAATGCAAGTGGTTATGGTTCCAGATCCCCATTTAGACAAGAAGTTCACAACACATGCTACTATTGTATTACCTTCTTTAGCCAAATTCCAACCAGAAATCTTCGGACTTCCGCCTTTCCAGTGACAAACAACGTATTATTTGGTTTAGTAGACGGTAATGAGTGATATTATGTAGTCTAGAATTTCTTCGTCTAAGTTCAAAATGGATAACTGTTCCAATTTACTCGTAGGTAGATGATAAACTTCGTACTAATCTTATTTAGTTCCGATCTAAAAGTATTATTGGACCGATTAATACAATAAAAACCCACTCCACAAAAAATGACTTGTGCGATTATGAATTGGAAACAATATAATATCTCATTTTATATAAAATGTAATATAATAAAATATAAAATGAGAGTCCATATATTTTTGTCATGCTTATCATTTTATTGGTCTTATAGTGACGTACTTTAAGTATGTCGGACATCACTATACATAATTCAAAGAAAGCAACCCTCGTCCTAACTTCTAAAACAAGACCGATGATCACTACTATAGATGATGTTTTTCTTTGCTTTCTGTCCGTTTGCTTAAAGAGTCAGACTTAAATCATTGTATGGTTATTTCTTCAATCTTATTGACATGTACCAAATTTTAAATTAACACACTAATTAAAAGTACAAAAACAAGTTATTCGTCAGCAGTTCCTAAACTTTTAATTAGGGGTCGTCCATTAATCGTGAGAGGCTCGAAGAGGGGATGGGTTTTCGGCAATAATCACGAACTATCATGAGGAAGAGGAGGGGGTGTCAAAAAATATCACGTGTACAATGTAAAAAACATTAAAGCGATTACTAAGGGTAAGAGGGGTTAAAATGCTAAAAAACATATGATTATTGGACGGTAAGAGGCCGTTATAATTATTAATATCGCCTGATGCCGGAATCAGGCATTATCTTCGGTGACTATGTTACTACCAAATCAGGTTTTTTTGTGCCATTATTGCCATAAACATGAGAAACTTTAGAATTGTGTTTGTGTTAAGTGTCAGTTTTAAATGTTAAGATTTATTTGCATCTTTTAAAAGAGTGCTTGTTGTAATTTAAATAGAAGATTAATATTATCTTCAATTTGTTGATCATTGTAAGATTTTTTTTTCGACGATTTTTAATAAATGCCAAAACATTGACAGATATGTATTATATCTTTTGTAAATAGTTAAACATAACTATGTAGTTGGTATTTCGTAGAAAAATATTTATGTTAGTCAATGCAATCAATAATTGACATGCTAATTAAGCTGAAAAATAGATAATTTAAGGGGATAGTGAAAAATCGTTAAAATGTGCCTCGGAATTAATAACCGTTATTTTATTATAACCCATGTTAATAAGGACAAAAATAATGTTTTTAGATAAGCAAGTTTAAATATGTAAATAAATATTTTCCTGACATACGCAAAACTATGAGGAGGAAAATGTTTTACAATACCTACAGTTTTAGGTACTATAAGTTTATGTTGTAAGATTTATGTAATCAATTCTTCAGTATGTTACTTATAAACTCATATTAACGTGTTAACAGTTCTAAATGGAGTATCACCCAATTACTAAAGGCGTAATCGGTTATGTTATTTTATTATAACCCATGTTAATAAGGACAATAATAATGTTTTTAGATAAGCAAGTTTAAATATGTAAATAAATATTTTCCTGACGTACGCAAAACTATGAGGAGGAAAATGTTTTACAATACCTATAGTTTTAGGTACTATAATTTTATGTTGTAAGATTTATGTAATCAATTCTTCAGTATGTTACTTATAAACTCATATTAACGTGTTAACAGTTCTAAATGGAGTATCAACCAATTACCAAAGGCGTAATCACTTAAAACAGCTGCAAATTAATAAAAACGGAAACTTAATTCATACTTGTTCTTATAAAAACTAATATGTGCCATATGGCACTTAATAAGTTAAAATTGGCAAAGATTATCAAATTATTAAAATAATATACAGTTTAATATATTGTGGTGTTGTGAAAAACTGCAGATAAGTTGTGAAAGCACATGTATTATAATTATTCAGACGACTAGTTTTAAATACAATGTCAGATGTTAGCACTATCTACTTCAGATATGGCACTGTTGGCAAGTTATAATGTTTAAATGAATGTACATTGGTTCAAAGGCCTGTGTTGCCAGCTGCCATGTATCGGAATAATTTTGTTACCAAGTCAATTAAAAATAAGTTTCTTTTAATTTATGATTGAAAGTTACCTCATATTGCACAAAGATGTGATGTCCAGTCTATGTCTGCAGTCAAGTTAGAAATATATAATATGAACATTTATTAATGCATATTGTTTAAGAGGAAAAAAGTACATCTAAAATAGGTTTTCTGAAAATAGGCTATCCATGGTCTACAGAAAAATGACCATATTACCAGTTTACTTTTATGAAATATGCTTATCAACAATAGCAAACTTTCACTTAAATATTTGTGGATATACATTTTAGAATTTAAAGACACTAATTAATTTTAAACGAAAAATCGATTGCCATGAACATAAGCAATGAAAAACTTATCATTTGAATTTTTTTTCGTAACATAACCAAGTGAGAAAGTGATGGAACTATTACCTAACTTACAATTTAGAGAAATACTTCCAGCAAATATTTTTATTAGAGATGTACTTAATTGTAGAAGATTTCCACTTGGTTTGAGACATACCAGAAAAACACATATGCTTGTCATTAGTCACAAGCGTAAACTAGTCTGATTTTACAATTATTTTGACCATAATATTATTTATACAACAGGTTTTGTACATAGATAGGTATATTTTGTAGATGTAACATGTGCAATAAATAATTTACTAAAAATTTACTTTTTTAATCCATATTTATTTAACTATTTATATACAAGGCTATATTTAAATAAAGTAAACATAACATTTATTTCACTAGTTGTTTGAATGTGCTCATAACATCAGTTTCATTCATGTTGGTTAATGATGCACTCTTCTCCACTCCTTTTTCTGTAATCAAAAAATATTGTTAATTATTTAAAGAAAATAATTTAAAACTTCTAATTATCACAAAAGTATTTATGAACTAATCTCATATACATAATAAGTCTGAAAGTAATCATCTTTAATCATGTAAACAAAAAAATGTCTAAATCTTAGATCATTTATATATATTCTGCATTTTAATTTAAAATATATTAAGTACTAAATTCACTACATACACTAACATACATACAATGTACCTACCTACCTACTAATATTCATGTTCTTCATGATAAATAATTAAGATTTTATTTAAACCAATATTTTTGAATATTTCAAGAACTAAATCACTAACAATTAATAATTTAAGTTAACAGTAGTACCCTATTCAAGAGCTAACTTCTTAACTATACTATATACTTGGTTGCAGGTTAAGCCGTACAGAGATTCACTCATTTCAACACCTTTGTCTGTAATTTATAACATTAAAAAATATTTTTTATGTAATAAGACAGCAATCAAGCACAAGACACTTCTGATACTAAGAGATGGTAACACGGCCCACAAACACCATAGATGTCATAGGTGCGTCGCCGTCCTACCACCGGGATATAAGGACTAATGTGCAAGATTAAGACCAACACTACTCCCTGAACCAGAACATGATATTGTCATTACGGGTGCAGCATGCTCTTGCAATTGACTTGTTTTAAAATAATGCACTTCTTGAATCACCTGTGGTCTAGCGGTCCAGGTGTTGGACTTAACTTCATGAGGTCACGGTCACGGTTCAGATCTTGGGTCAGTCAACAAAAAGAAATTGAGATATTTCCAATTTTCTAATAAAAACATGTTGCTTGGAATTGGATATGTGCCCGGTTGGCGATCGGCTTGCCACCTATCACATTGTAGGACTTAGTGTCTTCGGCTAGTCGAGGGTGCCCTGGTTGTGCCTCTGCCAACCCGTTTGGGGATATAGGCGTGAAGATACTTACTAACTTTTTTTTTTTAATAAAGAGCAACCACCTTCTCACAATAGATACATACAATGGACACTTGTTAAGCTACACACTGCATAAGTGACATCCAATCCATAACATGCTACATGTGTATGACATGTGAGCAATTAGTTGAGAAATTTAGACACTGTGACAAAGTAACATGCATGTTTAACAATAAGTAGTAAGATGGCAAGAGTTTTAAGAAACATACATTCATAATTGTTATTTTACTAATTCATTTAGACGACACCAAGCACAGATATTACACATATGGGAAAAGTCTAATCAATAATAAATGTGTTGACATAACAAGTAATAAAGACATGACACTTAAAAGGCATTTTAGTCATGACTAACTAAAGTTTAAAAATTTGCAGCTTATACCACACGGATCGGATATATTTTTAAGAACCCAATAATTTCCGTAATTTTACATAAAGCAGGCCCAACTATAAGCAAAAGCTAGTTTATAAGAGAGATAGGATACATACCATACCGAGCCCATATTCTTGGCTGGACTCCACTGCATTCTCTGATAAGAATAGGGAAATTAGGATTTTCTTTCTTGATACTAACATAATGCTTTTGAATAAATTCTCTGAAAATAAAGTTAGTATTAATGAAAAATTTTACTAATAGAAAAAATAATATGGATTTTTTTTAAACTACTAAAACTGACTCCAATTTCATTCATATGTCATTATCTAAAATAGTATGCAGTATTTGATATATCTCACAATCCACTCGACCAAGTCTATAAGTTTTGTGTCATGACCTACCTTTAAAAAACCTATCTAAACCTAATAGTTATTGGCAGAGTAATTGCGTAATAAACATACAAAACAAAAACATATCAATGGATTGAAAACCTCCTTCTTTACGAACCTACTAAAAACAATCTCACATCTGATGAGAAGGCACTTCCATTCAATACAAAAGACCCTTAATAAATAGAGAAGGAACTCTTCTGGATTAACACTACTGCTTTAGCATAAGTGCTCTCTATTGTGGTGTTCTGTGTTAAAGATTGCAGTAGCGTCTTGAATAAGTGGCCTAAGATACAGGCCATGTTACACCACTAATATTTGAGGTGACTAAGGTTGTATAAACATTAAAGCCATCTTCTTGTTCAGTAGCATAAAAAAAAATTAGAATTTACCTAGTTTTACACAGCAATTGCAATAGGTATGTAATGTTCTTTAAACATATTTTTGCTAAAACTTGCAACTAGTGTACTAAAGTTTAAAAATAAGGAATTTCGTATCATTATGTACAATCTTTGCTTAATATATAATATTATCCATGCTTCGCAACCTACTACTAGATGCTAGTATTATATGTTAGCAAAACAGAAAATATTAAGTTAAAGAAATCGAGCTTATTTTTATGTTTATATGAACATTAGCATAGACAGCCAAATATTTAAGATACAGCAAAATGCCGTAAAACCCATAATTACATTAGTTCAGGACATGAGACCTTGTACATAAAACACAGGGTAGGTATTGAATAGGCTATCCAGTTTATGTAATCAAGGAAACAAACCTCACTCCAGCTGAAGGCTGCCCTGTTTGACATAAATGGATCCTCAATTCTCTAAGTGCTCCTCCAAAACGTACCGCCATTTTCACGTAAATTTAATATTATCTTTATTTTCAAAAAAATCCGAGAATTCCGAAATTAGGGAACTTCAAATTCAAAAATGACAATTGTGTTGTCCAAACTCAAATGTCAAAATTAAAAGTTGACGTTTAAAAGGTTCTTTCTTTCTTTACGTTTTGGCATTTGCGTTAGCATTTTGCCCTTAGTCAAGTTGAAAAGATTTTTACTTTTTAAAAACTGGATAGGCCTATAATACCTTCTCTTTGATAATACCTATAAAAAGTTTAAAATTTACCAACTTTCGATTAGTTGCCAGCTGATTAAATATGTTAAGTATATTAATAGATTAAGTACTTAGTTGCCAGTAATGCGTTTCTTATAGGCAAGGCATGGAATCGGTACCAAAAGTACAGATTCTGAGCCGGTATTTAGCAGTTCTTGCCATTCCGATATCTGGATACCGGTTCCAAAGTGGGTACCGGTACCGATCCCATAATCGGTACTTATCGGTATCTAATAAGTACCGATAAAACCGGTATCCAGTTAAGGTAACCTTTAAATATAAGTGCGACATCGTCCATTTTCGTAGTTAGGTATCAGTATTATTTTAATCTGTCGTGAAGGAACAGAGATATATCTTTAATTGAAGAAAAAATGCTTCGTATTATATATTCTTGCACCGTTATTATTGAACCAGTACCGATATAAAAACCCTTAAACCAATAGTACTGGTATTAAGTCTGGTACCGGTACAAACAGTACAGATAACACCTTTGGTATCGGTATTCCTTCAAGGCCTTCATTATCGGTTTCCAAAAATACTGATATTTCAAGCCCTGCTTATTAGGTATGTAGTGTTTTTGTTCAGATCAATAATTAATTTGAGGTTTTCTGTGTAAATTATGGCGGTCAATATATTTTCGAATAGGTTTATAGATTCTAATAACTAATTATCTATTTTTCTCTTCGATATTATTCTTACTGGCAACTCAACTAGGGATAAAGAATATGAGTAACTTATTCGATAGGTATATATATATATATATAACCTACCTACTTTACCAATCGGGTACTGGGGGGTTACCATAAGCTCTTAAAACAGTGTTATTTCAATAATACTAAATGTCATCGGAGAAAGACAACCTTATACGTATGCAATAAAGTTGCTTATAAAACCGAACATTTATCAAGATGGAAATAATACTGCTATAAGCGTTCATGGTAGGGCCCCTGATGTATGACTAAAACCTATTAGTACATGAGAACTTTTTGACCTGTAGGGTTACTCTTGCACTCAATATTGTCATTTTAGGTACTCTTGAACACAACACTGGCGAATTATCAACATTTAGGTAGATAATTAATAGTAAACAATTAACCATTTTATCGGATTCGTTAAATTTATTCGGTACAAAACATATTTGGCCTTATTTTTCACACGTTTGATGTGTGATTTAAATTTCATATCTTTGTTCAACGTTAACCCGAGGTACTTGACCTCGCTTTCCCACGGGATAACTCTACCGAACAAAGACATTATTTTATTAATTTGGTGGAAACTTCTGGTTCGAGTGGGAATCTTTTTTCTACGTATTGCCTTATTTTTTTCCGGATTTGCTTCTACTCGCCACTTTTTGAACCAGGTAGCGAGAGAGTCGTCTGCTAATTGCAGTCTTTTTGAAATAATAAGGTTGGACACATGTGTGGAGTATAGAGCGGCATCATCCGCGAATAGGACTAACTCAACGCCAAGAACGCGTGGGACGTCGCTCGAGTATAATGAAAACAGGATAGGAGAGAGCACTGATCCTTAAGGGACACCTGCATTTAGCGGGCGGAGTGTGGAGAGAGTTCCTTCGACTCGGAAGTGAAAGCGGCGGTTTGATAAGTAGGCTTATATGATGTGCACTAGCCTATCCGGCACACCTAATTGGTATAGTTTGTATATTAAGCCGTTGTGCCAGACTCTGTCAAACGCCTTGGCGACGTGCAGGAATATGGCGCCTGTTTTCTCTTCGAGGCCACAGGTAGAATTCAAGCCAGACAGGTTGTGCTCCGTTAGGCGGTGCATTTGATGGGTATATGAGTGGGTGGCTCTAAAACTGAATTGTTCGTTCGGTATCAGGCCTTTTTCCCAAACTACTGACTTGAGACGTAAGAGAATAATTCTTTTGTATATTTTGCCTAATGTGTTACCTAATTAAGATAGTGGGTCTATAGCTACCGGGTAAGTTGAACCGTGGATATTTCCTTTAATGGATAGCGCCCACTGTTGACAGGACGGAGCGTGTTGAGCTGGGGCGCATCGCATTGCAAAGCCCACTGGCCCACTGCACTGATGCGGGTCGGATTTTGTTACACAGTAACAAAGTAGAGCAACTAAATAGAGAGGCCACTGACGTTAAAATCGTCAAGTATGGAAAGTGGTGTCTCTAGTAGTTGTCGTACGAAACTTTAGCGTTAAAATACCATAGTTCTCTTTTCTTAACAGTAATATCAGGATCTTTGGTCACTGTAGGCCGCATCGGGGTATGCGCGCGGGGTGCCTCGCGGAAAAATCGACGCCGATGCGCCCCGGCCCAGTGGGCGTTGCTCCATACAAAATGCATGCAAGCGATCTAGGCGGATTATTGCGCTGTGATGCGCCTCGTCCAACTGGGCACTATCCTTAAAAAGTTTGTATAGGAAGTAAAATTTAAACATTTAAAATACCTTATTAGATACTCTTGAAATTACTGAAACAATTGCGAGGTCATGAATAACGTGGGCATTTTATGTGCCTACTGGTGACGAAGACTCATCCCTCATCCTTTACGATCGATCCGCTATAAACCGTTATTTTATATATTATCCTTATCTTTTATGTAACATCGTGTTGCACAATACGACAGCACAAATCCAGCATGATACAGCCCGGCATAGTAAGCGGTGCCCCGTACAAAATGTATGAAAACGATATAGGCGGATGATTTTTTGCATCAAAAGCTCGTATGTATGTATGTATGTATGTTGGTAATAAATAAAGTACCTCGAGTTACCGGTGGTACCGAATTGAGCGCCTATCTAGAAGGGTATGCAAGAACTATCTAAACTGAATTTCCTTGGTTTTCCTTTTCATAAAATTGTAACAGTAGTAGGCAAGGTCGTGAAAGTCGAGGCGATATCAAATTCTTAAGTTTAGGAATAATATGTCCAAAAATGTGATTTTGTAGGGCTTTAGCACTGTATATGACAATAGATAAGTAGGTGCCTACTTGAGATGAATTTCGTGAAGTTTAAATTGTAAGATATGTACAAAAAGTGGTTACTTAGTTGATGTAGCATCGTCACTGTTAGAGTAAAGAGTCATAGGTTCAATTACTCTCATTCGTATTAATATCGTTAATTTTTTTTTTAATTTTATTCCAGGCACTGGAAATATCTAAAAAAATGTATATTGCAGGTAAGAACTACGAAATATTTATTCATTACGGCTTGTTGCAGCTTCGCTTCCTATTTGAAATACCGTAATTCAAAAAGCATAAACAACAGTTATTTAACAACGTAATGTAATTAATACTGAACTACATCAATTTGCATTATGTACATTATTTATTAAACAAGTTTTCTTCCGCTTTGACATTTTAATTACAGATTTCGAAAAGAAATAACAATGGCAGTAAGTGGGTGAATGAATTTTGTACGCAAAACACCGGATACAATTTAGAGGCACAAGAGTAGGTGATAGGAATACTTACAATTAGCAAGTAAGTCCTTACTATTTCTTAGCAGTGTCAAAAACCAATAAAGGGTTACCGTGATTCTAGCCCCATCTTAATATTTTATACATTTACCGTTATTATTTCTCTAAAGATCAAAACGATTAGCAAACATTGGTGTTTCATTACAATATTTCGTTTCACTTGTATCTAGCTGGTTACTCATCATACATTATTATAATGACCAGATTTTAATATTTACACTTTAGTGATAACATTATATGTACACACAGCCTTATATCATGATACCAGTTTGTACATCTTGTACACTAATATTATTTTCGTGAAATAGTTTATTGCTGCTTGAAAAAGTCAGTGTAGCTCTAAAAGTATCTAAATCTCGGCACTCCATCTTTTGGAAAATTAATTTCTACACATAGAGAACACTGTAGTTTAGTCAAAATTGTAGCTGATTATGCCCAAATGGTTTACCAGAAATTATAAACCCAGTTTTTTATCATCGATAAAAATATATTACAATGTTATCTACTACTGACACAATGTTATTTATACCATTGCACACATCAAATATTAGTTCTAATATTTTGTTTTAAACGTAAGCTGTACTTACCACAGAAACAAATCAACACATGTTTAAACAGTGTATGAAATTGATACCCAACCAATAACATGCTACGCGTTATGACATAGCATTATTGATTACGACTAATTATTTTAAAGTGTTTAGTGAGATATATGTTCACCCAGTATTTAATTTTTTGTAGTTAAATGATAAAAGGCTTAGATTTATTTTGAAAACGAAGACATAGGTAACATTACTCAACAAACATTATATTTTCAATAAGTATGGAATTCTTATCACGACTAATGGTCATTATTATATTATTAAAAAATATATATTTCTGCAAATAAAAAATAATATTTTAAAATCGTGCTAGGTTTCATTGGGAATTTCAAGTCTAATAAAAAGCATATTAATTAAATTATAAAACAAATTATATTATAAGTTAAATTTTCTCCTACACAGAAATTAAGAATAGTTCAAAATAATCAACAAAGCAATAAAAAAGATGACAATGTTGTAACTTTATATATTATTAAAATAAAAGAAAGTAATATCAATAAGTTGTATGTACATATTTACATCTTAATTTTAAAACTTCACAGATTAAACTATAACACAAGTTATATATCTGATTAAATTACAAAAAAACTTGAATTCTCCTACAATTTTATCAATTTTCTCACATTATATCTATAGGAAACATTTCTAGAGATAAGAGATGAGTTTTATCTAACGGACGTAAAATTCCTTAAACAGCAAGTAACTGTTAAAACTAGTCTGTGGAAACGTCTTCATATTTGACTTTCTGAAATTGATACAGTACTAAAATTTCACTTTACAATTTAGTCAGCTACATAGATCGAAAACAATAACAACAGCAACCCACTCTACAGTACATAGCTCTAAGCTGTGTAGGACGAAGCGAGACAAGAGCAAAAAGATGAACATCTTCAACTTTGTTAACAAGTTCAGCTCATGATCATCTGTTTCAAAACACACTTTGTGTATTCTCGCTTCTTGGTGTGGGTTTTCATGAAGCATCAGCTAGCCTGATGCAGGCTCTAATGCTTTAACTCCATCTGCTGTCAGTTCCTGCTTTTGGCACCATTCTACAAAATCATCAATAAGAACAGGCCAAGCACCTTCTGCATCGTAATTACTCATACCATCATCTATCTGTGTAGCAAAATCTAAAAGAAGATTCCATGTGTCTTTCGGAATAGATCTTTTATGATGTTCCTGAAATAAATAATAATAAAAGTTAAAAATTATATGGCTTAAAAAGAATAAATTAAACAAGTAATATTCACTGTCATATAATTAGACTAAAGGCTAAAGCACTTAGGCAAAAATTTTTGTATAGGTTTAAATGTTCCTGCTAATGATGGAATAATAAAAGTCTCATACATTAAAATGTAGAATGTGTAAATATACAATTTAGCTTGCATATTGACATCATCAGTTTATACGTTTTTGAAAAAAATATCATTTAAGTAGTTATGAAGACCAAGTCTAGAATTATTTACATAATTATTTATTAGTAGTCAAGCTCCACTAACTTCCTCTATAGGTAGAACAGAACATTACATTTGTTAAGAGCAATGTTGAATGACATAATTTATTATTTTCTATTTTAGCTTTAGATGGAGATATTCTTTTAAAATAAAAAACTAACATAGGTTAGTGTCATTTTAAAAGTGTTGGTTTTTTAGTGGGTTTAAGTTTAATTTTTTGAAAAACAATGTATTTACACACCGTCAGAAATTTACACCAAGCATCAAGGAACTTAAATCTCCCTCGGAGCACAATATTCCAATATGCCACTGCCATGTCTAGTTCTAGCCCCTTCTGACCTGGATTCTTAGCGTAATTAAATGTGAATTGATAAAAGTCTTTGAATTTATTTGTATCTTTCAACTCAATTTCAACTGTGGCGAGTTTGCTTTTTAATTTATCTATACTATCCACTCCAAGTTCTAATAGACCTGTCGTAAACTCTTCTTTCGTAAACTCACACTGCACAGCAGCTTTGCATTTCCACGCAATTATAAGAACTAAAATAGATTCTGCACTCAGGTTAAGATCCTCTAAGAACTTCATGACACCATCAACTGTAATTTTATCTGTTTCCTGTTGATCTTTATACTTATTAAATAATTGTTCTACCTTTTTTCTGTCTATTGATGTTTTTATGGGATCTTTGTAATACGCATCGGGATTCTGAAAATAGTTGTCACTTGCCAGATCTAGTTTCCAATCATTTTGTGTTAGACAATATATGGCAGTGCTTTCGCTAGTTTGTGTGAAAGCAACAAACTTTTTCACTTTTTCTCTCTGTGATGATTTTAATTTATTCTGAAAAAGAAAACGCAATTTTTATCATAACCTCAGTCTAGAATCATCTGTCAAATTATATGATGCGTTTTGCAAAAAATAATTTCACTGCATTTGATTGCATCACCTAAATCTAAATTAACAAACCATTTTAGAAAAGTTTTATTTATTCCTATTGATGACTTTCACTAATTTCACTGTTGTTTCGACATCGAAAAAATGAAATAACAATCATAGATCATTGATGCTATATTTTTTTTACAAATTTCTTGAAATTTTCAAGGCGAAGGATTCTATGTACCATAGATAATAGCTCAAGTTTGTAATTTTGAGAAAAATGTTGACTGACAAATAGCGTAAAATGTAAAATCTCTTCACTATATTTTAATAAATAAAATAAAACTGGAGTCTTAGTTTGATTTATTTAGAATTAATATATAATAAATGAAATGATTTTGACGAAAATTGCAAACTGACCATTTTATGATTTTACGACTAATATTTCATGTCATTAACAGCTGATTGTCAAAACCCAAAACTTGTGAAACCACAGCTTTTTATAATGTGGAATCATGAAATGTGTTTAAATTTCAATTTGTGTGTTTTTAAGTGATATACGATTATTAGACGCTGAGTTTATTTTGTAATATAAAAAAAATGTGGATTTCATTTACAAAACCTGCACGTTCGATAGCAAAAAGCAACTTAAGTTTCATTCGAACTGTTAAAAGCCTGCCAACCAGAGTAAGATTTGCTCCTAGTCCAACAGGATATTTACATTTAGGTGGTCTTCGAACAGCGTTGTACAATTACTTGTTTGCACAATCACGAAAAGGTTCTTTTGTACTGCGTATTGAGGATACTGACCAAACCCGTAAAGTGGATGGTTCCATTGATGCTTTAGTACACGACTTGGAATGGGCCGGGATTGAATGTAATGAAGGTCCTCGACAAGGAGGGCCATATGGTCCATATATTCAAAGTGAAAGATTAAATATATATCAGTATGTTGGCTTTTCTTCACTATTATTACTCTTTGTGGTTAACTTAACTTCTTGGGGTCCCGGGTTTAATCGGTCGGAAAATGTGTGGTTTTTTTCAAAGAAAAATAATGTTACTCAGATTGGATATATGTCCAGTTGGCCATAAGCATACCACTTATCACAATGTTTGAAGCCACCCAATTACTCTTCGTCTAATTGTGGGTGCCTAGTTGTATATCTGCCTACCTCTTTGGGGATACCGGCATGAAGATAAAATGATTGACTGAAACATATACCTTACCCTTACTAATATTATAATAATAACTAGTATGGGAAGTAAAGGTTTTTTTTTCCATGTTTCAAACACCCTCAATTAATGTTATTTTAAGTTATTAACTGTATTGTAGGTACAAAATGTATAACAGCAAGCACAATAAAGTTATTATTATTATTCTTGAATTTAAGATTATTCCTTCTATTGGTGAAGTTATCTTTATTTTAATATGCTTTTTCTCTCCATGCTGTTGCTGATAACAGATATGCAAATATGTTTTTTATCATTCTTGAACTTATCTGATAATTTTTTATTCTTTTCCAGGGAACACATCATAAAGTTATTAGAAAATGGATCAGCTTATAAATGTTTTTGTACCGAACGACGGCTTAACATTCTGAGAAGAGATGCATTGAGAAATCGACAAATTCCCAAATATGATAATAAGTGTAGAAGTTTGTCAAAGGAAGAAACGTTGGAAAAAATGAGAGCCAACACTTCTTATTGCATTAGATTTAAGGTGAGCAATATAAAACAAGCATTGAACTGAGTAGACTAAGGCTTTTGTAAACAATTTATGTACTAGGACTGCCAAAGATATGGCAAAGTGAAGAGAGAGGCCTTTGCCAAAGCTCAATTGAATAGAGTCACAAAGTAATAACTAATAACCAAGGCTATTATATTTTATTACTTTTATACTAAATCAGAGTTTCCCAAATGCCAGGTTGAGACCCGATACCAGACTATTTTCATTAAATACCGAGCCATAACGTGCCATAACAATCGAAAGAGACATGAAAACTACAAGCTACATCACACTGTGCCGTATCTCCGCCAATCATAGAGGTTCCGTTCGGACATTTGAAACGGGTTTTTGTAGTTTAATTTAAATTCTCCGGAATTGTTAGTGTAAAAATTTAGGTTATGGATGCAGTTTGTGCTTAAAAGTATCCATGAGGTCAAAAAGGGGCAGTTTGAAAATTACCGGGCCATGACAGAACAATGTTTGGGAAACACTGTACTAGATTATTACATTTAGTTACAAATGTACTTATTCTTACACCATCTTATCATATTACAAAAAGACCTCTCTCTAAGGACACCTCACAGCTACTGTGTTAATTTTGTATTAATTGAATACAGGATGACAATGTATTACCGGCGATATTGAATATAGAAAGTGCATATTTTTTCTAAATTTCTACATAAATTGGCAATTCTAAATGTCCTGTGCATGTCTATTGACAATCAACTGTACAATGTAATATTTGAAACTTTCATTTTGATAAGAAATGTGGAATATAATAAAAAAAACTTTTTAGAAAAACGTATACTAGGTTGTTTTGTGATTACTATTTTATTACATTTTGAAGAAAGTTCTTCAAATTACTGCTGTCAAAATGTGTTTTTTTATTATTATGATTTGAATAATTTTTACAACTCCTATTTATAATAGGACTAGCCCTGCAATTTTTCAGGTTTTTTTTTCATAAGAACCTTCTCCTAATAATAACTAATACAACAAAAAAATAATTAGCAAAATTGGTTCATCTGTTCAGGTGTGAATGTGATGTGATGATCACACGAAATGGGGATTCATTTTTATATATATAGACTAGCTGCGCGGCAGACCTTGTTCTGCTACTTTTTATTAATGTGAATTTAGTAAAACAATTAGAAAAGTCACCCTTGGTCACTTAGGGGTATGAAAAATAGACAGTAGCCGATTCTCAGACCTACTCAATATGCATATAAAATTTGCTAAAACTTGATACAGTCATTTCGGAGGAGTAGAGGAGGTAACTAACATTGTGACATGAGAATTTCATATATAGGATTAACTATTAGTAAAACACAATTGAGTGCAATAAACAGTCTGTCAGGGTAGGGTTGTCACAAAATCACAGGCACCAAAATTTTTGGTGACTGTCTCCATAATTTATGGGCTTACAAAAAATGGGATATAGTTGTAAGGGTATTCAACATTTATGGGAATGATGGTCATTCAGTTTCATTCCAGTTTCTCATAATCAAATTTATAATCGTTTATTTGTGTATAGCTTTCTTCAGATTGTCAAGCATTTGAAGATATGGTATTCGGTGGGATAGCTTATGATGTATCGATTAACGAGGGTGACCCAGTGCTAATGAAGAGTGACGGCTATCCAACTTATCATTTCGCCAATGTTGTAGATGACCACCTAATGGGCATCACACATGTTCTACGTGGTGTTGAGTGGCAGATATCTACTACAAAACATTTGTTGATATATAGGTACGTAAAGGCAATTATCTTGCTCATTAATCATGATTGAAATCATGTCCTACACATGATGCTGTAGGTACATGTAAGAACATTGCATTTGTTTATTTATTTTATTTTGCACATTGTGGACAAGAATGGAATTTTAAGGGCTTAGCAATGTGGCGAGTTCAGCTGTATTGAATCGGCTTTCTTCAATTTGTCGCTGTCGTACGAGACAAATAGTATCCTATGTCCTTCTCATGATTCTAACGGGAAGTAGTCACTATAAATTTTCATTTATATCGGTTTAGCTGCTCTTGTGTTATAAATAATGTAACTAACACATCTTTCTTTTATATTAATAGATAAATTAAAAAAGTCATTATGTCTGTAAAACAACATTACCAATTTCATTTTTTAAGTTTTATAGTCTACAGAAATAACTTCTATACAAACGGAAATAAAATGAGAGGTACCTGATTGCAAAGTTTTTTAAAAATTCAACATTATTTGGCAAGTTTCAGCGTCTCATGCCGGACATGTAGTTTAACGGCGTTGTAAGATAATAGGGATAAACACTATCCTTTACCTGTATCGGTCGGCATCTATTGATTTGAAAATGTTTTTAATATTATAATTTATTGATTTGAAATTTCATGCATATGTTTGTTAAGTCTACACAAACGAAGCCCCGGGCATTATTTTGCAATTTACACCTATGAACCACTAAAATGTTAAACCAAAATCTGTGATAGTTATTTTTTTTATAGAGCGTTTGGATGGCCACCGCCTCAGTTTGGACATCTTCCACTCATAGTCAATCCCGATGGCACAAAGCTGAGTAAGCGGCAGAGCGACGTGAGGGTCGAGGACTACAGGAACAATGGTATGTTTCTCTCAACTGATCATAAATAAGCTCACTCCTCTCTCCTGAATCTGTTAGGGCCACTTGCACATTCCCGGGTTACATTTAATATTGAGTTAAACTGTCAAATATAATGTAATTTAACCCTAGCTAGAAGATAACTCTGTGTTTAAATACTTAACCCAGGAATGTGCAAGTGGCCCTGAGTGTTATTAATCACTCATATTTTCTCTACACATTCTTGTTTTTTTGATCTCCGACAGAAAAAGAGGGGTGTTATAAGTTTAACGCTTTGACATT
>NJDD01000057.1:428147-439770 GCA_002245505.1 Calephelis nemesis
TCGCGAAATGCCATAAAATTGCTTGTTTTATTTAGAATATGAAATTGAAAATATTTCACCTATAAATTGTATAAGTCTGACTAAAGCAGATTTAAATGTTTTTTTTTTGTATATATACATCGCTCAAAATTCGAAGATCGTTTGTTTTCGATTTTTCACATTCGAAGTTTGTAACTGTTGAGTTTATTTGATTACTGTGACGTTATGTTAAGAATAATATGAAAAAAACATTGAAATATTTTATTATAACGCAAATGTGAAACCTAGATTCGAATAAGTAATTCTTGTCCTATAATACTTGCACGTTGCTTTGTCAACTGAATGTACATGTATTTTCTTTCTTGCTTTAAGTTTTGGCCTTCACGTTTGTATTTTGCCATTCGTCAAGTAGATATTTGCATCAAATTTTATATCAATTCTAATTAATTATAATTAGTCATCAGTCATAAGTCGTCAGTAAGTTATGTCAGGCTCTTGGGTAAAGCCTATATGTGTTTTAACAGACAATTAATTGTTTTGTGCGTAAACAATACAAAACGCTACGTACACACAATTATTATATTTTTAGAATCTGAGCCGTCAATCGTTTAAAATCGTTAGTATATACCTGGCCTAAACTCATTTCCGTTGTCATTGTGAATATAATAATTATATTTATCACAATTAATTATTTGCACTTATTAAAAATGATCATTTTGGAACTAAAATTACATTTTTTGCGTTGTGCGTTGTGGTGTGGTGCGATTCTAGCAATATACAAAAAATCTAAGCTAAGCTAAACATAAATTCGAATATCAAACTAAGACGATAGCAACATCATAAAACCCAAAGCTGAAAAATAAATAGAATATCTGTCAAGTCAAGCAAGTCAAGCATAGCTATTATAATTATAGCTTTTCAATTATTAAAATTGCCAATGGTTGAATTAGACCGTGTTTCGCGAACTGGGGACTAATTATGTATCTCAGTGGCCAACTTAAATTGCAAAAGTGTACATCATATAGCTGTCAAATGACGTGTTTTATATTTGCTATCTCCAGTGACCAACAGAAATACAATAGAGATAGCAAATACAAAACACGTCATTTGACAGCTATTTGATGTATGTACTTATCCATTTTGAGTTGGCCAGTGAGATACATAATCAGCCCCCTGGACGCTTATCTGTGTCAAAGTGACTAAAAACCGATACCTACTTTGCAATAACATTCCTTTATCTCATAGATCATATTTTGCCGAATCGCTCCACACCGAGGTCTTATTATTAAATTGGTAGTTTGTTGACACGAGCGTGGTCACAAGACTGCTTTTTAACGTCAAATTGCAAAATCTACGACGTATCGTAATCAAACTTTCCAGGGATTTAGTAATTTTGAATTTTCGTATTCTTCGGTATACGCAATAAAAATCACTTACCTATCTTTTTTAGAAATTACGCTCTATCTGTTAATATTAATATAGTAAAGTTTCCCACTCTGACTGAATTTATTTCCATTTAATGAGAAATATTTATTTTCCTTATTTATAATTCAAATTTCTACAATGCGTTGTGCTATGTCATTTTTGGAATACGACGAAATGTAAGTAAGTAGTATTTGGGAGTCGTAACCGCGCGAAATGTTGCAGCAAAAATAAACATTAAGTTCGTTGGTGCAAGAGGAACCGAGATTAGAAGAGGTAAAAGCTTCGATGTTAGACATGATCGTTTACATTCAGAAAATGTGTAGGTAATTAATATCTTAACTATATTTATTGGGCCTAATATCAGTGTATGTACCTATTAAGTGCAATGGTGCATTGAATAAGTTTATCAAATTTATTATTTGGTATTATATTTTGGCTATCATATACTTAAATCACAATTCACGATATTTTTATTAGACATATTTTTCTGGATAGGTACCTATTTAATTAAACATTGGGGCATTTGATGAACCTTATATTTATGTCGTAAGATTATTTAATAAATACCTGTTTGCTGTTAACTATTATGTTAAATATATTTATGTAATTAGTTTTGTTCGAAATTACTAGAGGCTTACTATCTTTAATAATAACACGTAGTGCATACTGTCGGACCTTTTGGTTTAAATCTAAAAAAATACTATTTGCAAAGTGTATTTTGGAAGTAACTCTATAATCATAAGTAACACTACTTAAGATGTGCTTCTAATTTGTATTAAAAAAGTCCAACTCCGAATAAGGGCTCATACATAAATGACGTCACAGATTTAGAGAGCGAAGAAGACTTCGAAATCACTTATCAGAAAGGGGATTAGGTAACAATGTAATGGTATACATGACATTATGAATTAATATTTTTTAATGTGAGAGGTTAGCGAAAATGCACACGTCTCTCCTGATAGTATTTTGACTGTGGCCTATAGACACCATAGATGTTATAGGTGCGTCGCTAACTTCTGGCCGAGATGTGAGTTAAATTATAATATTTATTGCATCAATCTATAGGAAAGTGTGTGAGGGAAGGGGTAAATGATGCAAATGTTGTGACAAAATTTATGAATGGACCCTTCTAGCACTGATGATGTCTTCTAAAAATAATTGCTTTATCTACACACATTAAACTATATTTTTACCTACAGATATTGCTTGTGTGTTAACATTATTGGAACGATAGAAGTAATGATGAGAATAATGTATTTAAATACGTTTTTGGTCGAAGGACTAGATAAATTCAGTTTGAGTGTTACCCGTGGCCATTCTCTTCCGAACGGCCACGGCGTCGTCACTGGAGATCCTTGACGCCTTGAAGGATCCTCTTGACGTGGCCCACCTTGGTGACACCGAGCTCCCTTAAGTCCCGCCTCGCGAGAGACAGAAGTTCCCGTCCAGTGACGTCATGTTTCCCGAACGCTTCCGAATATTCACCCAGCTCCAAAGTCTCCAACCATGCTTGCACTTCCTTCACGCCCCAAGACTTGACATGCGCCACATTTTGCGTGGATGATGTGCCGCCTTCGGAAATACTCCTCCGCCCCCTTAGCCAGCGACTGCCTTTTTTCGGTACCTATATAAGGGGTTCAGAGTTAAGGGCAGGTAACAAGGCTATCATGAGGGGATGGACTTGACAATGTTTATGGATATATTTAAACGGGGTCAAAATGCATTAGAAATGTACACACCCATGATATAGCAACATGATTCAGAAGTAAAGTTTAATGCCATCTAGTGACATTCGGCGATATGATTTTGGAATTTTGCGCGAAGACTGGGGAATGCAGGACAGTGGAAGAAAAAACCCATAAATTTATATTTTAGTTTATTCATCAATTGATTTTAAATATTATTTCGTGTTATTAATGTTGTTACAACGACTATTATTAGTTAAATGCAAAGCTGAGCTAAAAATTCAACAGTGATTAAATTTTACTTAAAGCTTTTTTTTCTTTTGCTGTGTTGTAAACCTAAAAAAATATATTTTTTTTACATTCTATAAATATTGATAGTTCAAAATTATTCAGACGCCAGAGACAAATTAAAATTGATGCTCGTAGAAAAAGCTATCATGTAGTCCTCAAGGCCAAGATAATTTATTATCCTTCCGAAAATGTCATTCGACGTGTTACCAAATGAGTAAATCCAGTAAGTCCAATCGTTTTTTAACAAAGAGAGGCAAACAAGCTGACACATTACCGTCATCACAATACAAATATATACCTATCAAAACTTTTATATCTGAAAAAAATATGAAAATTGTGAGATTAAGACGCGTCTCGCGCGAGGATTCCGTGTTGGCCTAAAAAGTGGCCTATGTTACTCTACAGCCTCAACTATTTCTACACACAAAAATATAACCAAAGAAGGATAAATAAACAAACTTAAGTTAATTATAAATATTAAAACCTTTTCATTTGACACTCATAGTGTTGCATGTTTCTGAGAGTGGTATTTTTCTGTGAGTGTGGCATGTTTGAGTGTAAACAGTAGCAAGCTATATGTAGCATGTTTGCGAGTGGGTATAATATGTTTGAGTGTGAATGTGGCATGTAGTATAAGTGTGGTATGTTTTTGATGTTGTGGCATGTTTTTGAGAGTATTGCATGTTTCTGTGAGTACGGGTAGTTTGAGTGTTGTTAAATATGTTTGAGTATGAGTGTGGCATGTTTGTGTGGTCTACCTCGTCAGCATGTATGTACGCGAGTCCGTCCCGGAGCTCGATGCGGGCGAGGCGCGCCCGCAGGCAGCCACCTGCACTTCCCACACCGCTCTCTAGCAACTCTTGACAACTATCCACCTATATAGAATGATAAATCAGTACCATCCTACAGTTTCAAAGCGTAACTTGGGGTCGTAAGTTAGGCAACAACACTTGGCTTTACTTCTTATTACTGATTTACGTACATATGTAGTTATCCTTACGCACATATCCCCGAAGAAGTAAGCAGAGGCATAACCAGGGGGCTGATTATGTATCTCAGTGGCCAACTCAAAATGGAAAAGTGTACATTCCCAGTTTTTGACTGCTTTCTTTTAAGCGAGACCCAACAATAGACAGTTCGCCTCGGCCTCGGCCAGATCACCAACTATGGTGTTTAAGGGCTACGATTATGACTTATCATCAAGAGAGCCATGTTCTGGGTGACCTTTGGTGGCTACAGGTGACGTGTAGATATTTCTTACCACCAGGAATTCCGTTTGCTCCTTTACCTTTTAATCCAACAAAACAAACGTGTCTCTTACTAGTCTGTGGCATATGTTTTAGGTGATAAGACAACGAACGATGCTGATGATGATTGACAGATGCTTTTTTGATGTTAAGAAAAATCCGTGACATATAGGTATTATAGGTTCACTGTCATGCCACTGTCCTAATCTTCTATTCCTCCGGGCCGGGACACGACAGTGTCGTTATGGCGGCAAATGAATAGGTTTGCTGGAGGATTCCTACCCGGCAATGTAGCTGCACATCACACTACCAGCATTTTTCAATCCATCCATTTAGGTAATGTATGCGGTAGGTAGTGAGTCAGTAGGTAGGTTACCAGCGTAGCGAGCAGCCGCCTGAGCTGCGGCGGCGGCAGCAGTCGTCCGTCGGCGTCCTGTAAGGCGTCCGCCTGGCTGGCCACCCGCCGCGCCACGCCCAGCGCGCTGCAGCCGCGACCGCCGCTACCCTCGCTGATGCACGCCAGCTTCACCTGTCAATTGGACGGAACTTTACAATTTTCAAGAGGTTGTGCACATGATCTTGGGTAATGTCATCAAAATTTTAACGTCAATATTTACAGACTTGCCCGTTAGTTATGAACTGATTTTTTTAAGTCTAAAAGAGCGAACTTCCTAGATTGTCGCATTACCATCTCGTCTCATTCTGATAAGGGACTCTCAAAGAAATCGAAAAAAATACTCAACTTTGTGTGTACCCACTTCGATAAAATTGAAATCCCAGTCTATTTTTTGTAGTTTAACTGTGCCTAAATTTTATTACTGTATAATTAACTTCATAATTTTTTACAAGCGTCATAGTCATATAGTATAAAACTTCAGTCAATTTAAAATCAAAAACTTCTCTATCAAATTGGTTTCAAAATGTGCAACTATGTATTAAATTCAAAGATATTCACATACCTTCACTACCTTCACTATTCACATAGAAATAACCTATCTAAGTCGAATTAGTTCTTTTTCTTTAATCCAACAGACTAGACTTTTAAAAATAAACGAGTTCAGCCACATCTCCAATTGTGAAGCTGCAAATAATATGTTACTGAAAAAAAACGTTGTGAGTAATCGTAGGTATAAGACGTACATGTTTGACGACGGTGTTGACATCGTCCAGCAGGGCGAGTAGATGCGCCGCCTCTGGCTGGCCCAGCGACCGCGCCGGCCCCGTGTGCGCCTTCTGCTGCTGCTTCTCGTCCCACGCTCTGCAAAATGTGTGGCTGCTGGTTCGATTATTGATACATTGAGATACAATTCCTTAAATTTACTTAGTTTATTATACAATTCGATCCCTGCACATTTTAAATGCGCCCATAGACGTAATAAGACATGTTTCTTATTTACCATTCGCGCCATATAACGCCCACTAATGACAATAATCGGTTTCGCTTCTTGTGGTTTATGAAACATTTTTGGCATGGCAATTAAAAGCTCGATTAACGACTAATCGTAATAACCTGTTAACGTAACGTCTACAAACCCTGACACATGATAAAACGTTATAATCGATTTTCAAGTTCAATTAAATTTGTCTATTCTCGTGCTACTATCTGTAATAGCTACACAATCTATTTCTGCATTTCGTAGTTCCAACGCAGTTAATAGTGGAAACTATTAACTGTTGTGTTACCTATCTTAAACTTGTAGAAACTATTTACTGTTGTGTTACCTACCTTAAACTTGTGGAAACTATTTACTGTTGTGATACCTACCTTAAACTTGTGGAAACTATTAACTGTTGTGTTACCTACCTTAAACTTGTAGAAACTATTTACTGTTGTGTTACCTACTTTAAACCTGTGGAAACTATTTACTGTTGTGTTACCTACCTTAAACTTGTGGAAACTATTTACTGTTGTGTTACCTACCTTAAACTTGTGGAAACTATTTACTGTTGTGTTAACTAAACTAACTTAAACTTGTGGAAACTATTTACTGTTGTGTTACCTACCTTAAACTTGTGGACATTTCTTACTGTTGTGTTATCTGCCTTAAACTTGTGGAAACTATTTACTGTTGTGTTAACTAACTTAAACTTGTGGAAACTATTTACTGTTATGTTACCTACCTTAAACTTGTTTCAAGCGCTCTCGACCGGCAGAGCATTTGGGCCCTGTTCTTGTGTATTATTCGCACACAGCCCGGCGGCTGCAGCCAGGCTTCTCCATCAACTTGTACCGGCACGCATTCCTCTCCCAGTATATTGATCTGCACCGCTCTGCATTGAGCTATCCGATGCTTCTGAAGGTTTATAAGGCGTGACGCTGCCATTTGCGCAGACCCAAACACTGCCACTACCTGAAAAATAAAACAAGCACTTTTATCAGCTTAATATGTTTCATGAACTTGAACGAATTACTGTACAAGGATACACTGTTGTTATATTTTCCGCTACAACAAACAGATTTTGCATAAAAGGGAAACAGCTTTAAATATGGATAAATCCGTAGGAAGCCCAATCCATAGGTGGTCTAGCGGTCCAGGTATTGGGCTGTTGGACTTGACTTCCTGAGGTCCCGAGTACGATTCCCAGGTCTAGCAACAAAAAGAAAATGTATTTTTTCGAATTTTCTAATAAAAAAAATGTTGCTCGAGATTGGATATTGCTTGGTACCTATCACACTATGGGACTTAGTGTCTTCGGCTAGTCGTTGGTGCCCAGGTTGTACCTCTGCCTAAACGCTTTGGGGATATGGGTGTGAAGATCTTATGGGTAATATATAAAAACTATTTTAATTGAAAATTTAGCAAGGTTAAGCGGTCGAATTGAGTGCGAGAGTGTAAGTTACCTCAAGGATGCGATCGTCGAACGACGGAGCAAGGAAAATATCATCAGCCCTGGTCCCGCCCCAGAAGTTGGTGCCACCCATGAACGAAGGGATGTTTAATACCACGATCCCTTGCAGCTCCGGAAGGGGTATCCTCTGCCCGTCACATTCTAGCTGGACACGCTGGCCAAGGTGTCTGGAATATGCAAACATTTTTTTGAATGGTCATATGAAGATTTAAATGACGGTTTCCAGTGGCTTCTTTATAAACTCAATTGTGTTGAAAAAAGAGGGGTGTAACAAGTTTAACGTATCTGTGTGTGGGTGCCTGTCTGTGGCATCATAACTTTTGAGCAGATAGACCGATTTGGATAAAGATTTTTTTGTTTGAAAACTGACGTGATCGGACCGGTTACAAATAGGTTTTATGGGGGATATTTTTTTTATTTTTAGTGTTTTTGTTACATGATAAATATAAATCAATCCAACGAAATCGAGCTGCGGTGGGGAGTCATGCCGTTATCAAACAAATTTAAGAAAGACTAGCAGTTTCACGCAGCTTTGCCTGCGTAACTTGGCTTTTGCTGCACCGATTTTGATGAAACAAAGCTTATGTCACTCAGGTATAATGTAGCATTGTGAAGGTGAAATATTTTTTGAAATAGGTCCAGTAGTTTCGGAACCTATTCATTTCAAACAAACAAACAGAAGATCAAACCTTTCCTCTTTATAATATTGGTATAGATGAGGCTCTTTGTTGTTGTTTGCTTAGTTTTTATTAAGCATTACAATTAATTATCTATATAATTACCATATCGAATACAGAACTCGATCAAGGTGCTACCTACTTAATAAATAAAAACTATCGTCCACATAAACATCCCTGAAATAACCATCACCACAATAACCATCCTAGAACCATAAAAGGTCTATATTATTTATTTCTTTAGCAAAAACATCTGTGCCTACCATTGCGGTATTAAGATTTACAGTATTGTGTAGCAAGAAACTTTACATAAGGAATCTAGTTCTGTCGTACATACTTTAAAGACCGGTTTAGATTAAATTCACAAAATCAAAAAAAACGAATATGATAACCCACCTGTAAGTTCTATTCACCCACTCTTTTGAACCGAGAACTCCATACCACATGTAATTTCTTGCTCTAGATCTACACTTCTCTGGATGTTCCTCTCTTTTATTATGAAAATCCAGCGTTATTTTTGCATCGATACCAATTCCAAAATAGTTGTTCATTACTGCTCTCTCATAAAAGCCTTCTAGGAGTGTGTCATCTGGATCCATCAATGGACTAACAGCAGCACAGAGCGCGTCTGCATTCGCGAGGAGGCATTGACTTATAAACCCCTGTGTTACGTGAGGCCAAGCTGGTAGTTGTACTAAGGGATTGATGATTGGCAATTTTTTCGCACGTTCACTCGTGTCTTTGCTAGATCCTCCTCCAGATATCGTTCCTCCTTCCCCCCAAATGGATGATACTGATGTTGACAATCTGTTTACAAAATGTTTTATTTTATAATATGATTTTTAAATGCAAATTGTTTTGACTCTATCTAGGCTTATATATTTTAGTAGTAGAGAACAGATGCAATCTAGGTTTCCATGCCTCTATTCAGGAATAACAAAGAGTCAACCTAGAATATTATTGAATATTGATTATTATTTATTGAACTTTATCACTATTACATGCTAAAAAACAAATTGGAAAAAATGTGAAATTGCAGAAAATTACAAATTAAGTAATTTTATTTTGATTTAAGTACGGATTCCCGCAAAGTTACACCTTTTTCTATCAATTTACATGTTTTATAGTTAGAGTTACTCAAATAACATGCAATACTAAAAAATCAGTACATACTTATCTGGTTCTCCAGGTTTAAAAAGACTTCCACATGATATTCGTCTGCTAGCTGCGGGAGAACAACTGAGAAACTGTCCATATTCAGGGTCCGAGCCGAGCAACTTTGGGTTATCTGACCGCCGCCTTTCTCTTCCACCTCCCATCATCGGTTCGGGAGAATGAACGCTGAGCGTATCCGTCGCGTGATCGTAAATATCACTCAACACCGATGCCATGCGACTTGGATAGTTTTTTACACTCTTATCGTCGCTATGCGATGGTGATGGAGGTTCCACTACCACGCATACTTGTGGAAAAGGGGGTGTGGCTTCACTTTTAGTATCGTCCTTCTTTTTAAGTACAGGTTCATTTACCGGAAAGTTTACATTTTGATGTTCGTTTTTCGTTATCTCTTCCGTTGTCTTAGGTAAAAAGTGTTTCATATTAACTTCATCAACTACGCGCCTTTTTAAACTTTTCTTAAGTTGTTTCCTAAAAGACCTTCTTGCAATATCACTCCCTTCTTCAAATTGTGCTAAGCTGCAATATTTAATTTGTTCTTCAGCTTTTGCAGCATTCTCTATGTAAAATACACGATTTTCATAACCAAATTTTTCTACTTCAGGTTCAGGTTTCTTCATTTTCGATATGTATTTAAATTTCGTGTCATTTTTCTTTTCTAAACTGGGATGCCTACTATCCATAGGTATGTCTGAAACTGTATCTGAAGTGAACAATGTGGTGTCATCAGTATAAGTTTCATTTTCTCCATTTTTACCCATCATGGCTAAAAGGACTTCTTGTCCTAGCATTGAACTGATATCGTCCATAATGGATTCACCATGTAAAGTTTCCGAATTCATATACGTTGTTTCTGATATTTCCGGAGAATCAATATGTGTCATACCACCACCCTCTTCAATATCACCGGGTTTGGTATCTATAATTTCTGATATTAAACTAAAATCATCACTAATATTGGACCCTTCTGAACTGGTCGCATCTATTTCCAAATCTACACTAGAAAGCTTTCTCTCAGGCGTACACTCCCCACTAGCTGGCGTGACTCGTTCACTCATTTCTTGAAAGTGGACGTCATCCGTATACGGTTTATCGATGTCTATTATAGTCAATTGGTCCGATTCATAAGTTTCTCCCTGTATTATCGAGTCTCGCTTATCACTATCATCAGAAACTATTAGGTTAGGTATTGTAAGACTACTGCTATTAAATGTGCTATTATGTTCTACGTCCGGCCTCAAAAGATTTCTGCAAGAGCTAGTATCACAGGATGAGAGATTTGAAAGCGAAAGCCGATCTTGTGGCGAAGTCGAACTTGCTTTACTTCTTTCTCGTTTATCTACTTCTAAATTGTATATTGGCTCTGGTGGGTCCGTACTTATTAACTTAGCTATGTCTTCATCTACATCTGGAATGCTGTGGACAATTCAAGTTTAAATTGACATTTATTCATTCGTGCTACTATGAATTAAAAGATGTTCCCATGAATTTTAAATTTGTATGTATACAAATCTAGAATTTGTATGCATTATATAAATGTTATTATTAATGTGTAGTGACATTGAACTACTATTTAAAAGCTAAGGTAGTTGAAAGAAATGACTAAGTGACTTAGTGGTAGTTGTATGCTAAAAAAATATTTTCAGCCCATGGGAGCTCTGAATTTAGTCCTGAAATAAAATGTAAAAGAGCAATTACACTGAAAATCGCAAAAAGGTTATCATAATACTTTGGGAAAACATCTGTTCGTCTAGCTATTCCAGCAACTCACATTAATATTTTAATTGCTAAAACGTGTGTATTAGTTTTTTATTAAAGTCAAGATCAATCATGATTAAATTTGATTCACGAATTTTCTTGGATCCAAACACATCTATACGATTTGCGCAAATTCGATTAGTTTACTTGAGTTGGAAAGAACCTTAAAACAAAAGTGGTTAGTGGCACTGTGTCGTTGAACAATCAGTAGAGCGTTGGCTTGCGATCTTACCACTACCAATTTATTATACTTCGAGTGATAGTACTTCAATTGTTTCTGTTTCTATGTTTTCTTCATTCCATAGTTTGCATAACACATACAGCATCGCAGATATCTGACCCCTCTACGACACTTTGCACATATGTACGAACTTCATAGAGATCAGATATCTAAGATGCTGTGTGGACATGATAGATTGAAGTCTGAGGATAGTCCCACAGTTCAGAGATACTAACTTGTCGGGCTGCATAGAGCTGGCGGAGACGGCGGAGGCGGCGGAGGAGCGGCGCGAGTCGGCGAAGGCCCGCGGCACCG
>NJDD01000057.1:455600-471309 GCA_002245505.1 Calephelis nemesis
TAGGCGTGTACGCTAGCCACTGGACCAACGAAATATGAACAATAAGATCTGTCCGTTATTGGGCGCGTAATAAAAATACAGTCAAATTGACGACCTCTTCCTATCTCGAGTAGTTTAAAAAACGTTGGTTATACATGGCACTTTTTTAAGTCTACTGGAGAATGAATCTTCGTCTTATTAGTCGGCTAAAGTATTAAAGTAACTGTGATGTGTATCTAGCTTGTATCAGCTATCCACTAACTATTAGTACACATATTTTTCTTTGCCTGTTTTTTTTAAACGAAAGTTAAAAACGTTTTGAGGAAGTTTTATATCTATCGAGTTACTAGCTGCCCGTTCCGGCTTCGCTCGGATGGTAATTTTTTTACCATAAATTGAGATATAAGCTATCCTATCTCTCAAGTTGGATCGAACTGCATGGTGTGCGAATTTTTTTATAATCGGTTAAGTGATTTAGGAGTCCATTGAGGACAAATATTGTGACACGAGATTTATATACATTAAGATAACATCTGATCTAAATATGTCTAGACGTTTACTCCACATCCGTTGGGATTTGACGCCAAACACAGCAAATAGGGAATAGGTAGGTGTGTACGTCAATCTTTCGACCCACGAGTCACGATAGGAACATGATCAACAAAGAAAAGACAAATAAAATTACAATATTAACATAAATCAGAACCCCAGATTAATAGATGAGAGGTAATAAAATATAATAATACCTCTGGACAAATCACACAAATTGAACCTTACCCCAAAGTAAGCAAATTATATGCTTGTGTTATGGGTGTCAGTTAACGATACTTAATATTACATATAATTACTTAAATAGATACTAGAATAAATTTAATAAACACCCAGACCCGGAAATGCAGACATCTAAATGTTCATCACACAAATGCCTGCCCCCGTCGGGAATCGAACCCGAGCCTCGCGGTTGGTCAATGTAGTTAGGCGAGTAGGCTAGCCACTCGACCAACGAGGCGGTCAAATACAATGTAAGTAATATATGAGCATGCAGACATACATACCCACGAAAAATATAACCTCGGCTTAAGAGGTTAATCCAGATATATGTAACAAGAGGTAATGTTCAAGAAAATCACATAATTGACTGTGTGTATGTATGAATTAAAACCTTGCCTTAACACGGAACCACAGGTCTTTTCGCACACGTCGCACTTGGCCGCCACTGGTAGGTTCCCTTCAAGCCATTGGTGTGGCATTATGATATTCTGAAACAAAGATTATATTAGTAATATCTTATAAACCTATTTTACAGGATAAGACAGTGAAGAAGCACGCGGATCTCCAGATGGTAAGATATGGCCGTGGATTGTAGACAATATGGATGTTATACATGCCAGCAGTGGTCTTTTTAATAATTACCCATTTGAACTTATACTTGCCTTTTACGAGAGGGAGATGGTCTATTCTAGACATAGACCCTGGACTATAACGGATAACCCGGGTACCGGCAAATCTACTGGCTACCCTACCCACCTCGTATGTTTGTATGCTTGCATTACGGGTATTAGTCAACGTTACTTAAGAATACTTATACGTTAATACTTAAGAATACTAAGATACCCTAACAAATGTCATAAACAGCCAGACCTGTAAATACGGACACCAATAGTCATCACATAAACGCCTAATTCCGTCGGGTATCAAACCCGAGCCTTGTGGTTGATCGGTGAAGTTTTGGATGTTCGCTAACCCCTCGACTAATGAAGTGGTATAACGAGAAGATAAATTTGTATAAAACTTACTTTCCTTTCTTTGCCAATAAGACAGATTTGAATAAAAAAAGACGGGTTGCACTCCTGGAGTGCCGGCAGAAGTGAAAGCTTGAATATTAACGTTGTGCATTTTTGATATTTTGGAATGGTTATGGAATAATTTTGCACGAATTGCTTTAATTATCAAGAAAGGAAAAGAAAAGAAAAAAATATTTATTTGCGGTATATGAGTAGGTATATAAGCGGTATTACAAAGATGTTCAAAATATCTATTCTACCAACTTGTGGTGTGCAAATATTTAAATAGTTATTAATTAAATTAGTTTCTTTAATTATTTACTTACTATTTAAACACTGTTAATTGTATTGATTACATGATTATTTATAAATACAAACAATTTTTAGAATATAAATTAATTTATCCATATCTACCGTAAACTACCAGTATGAAAGTCTATCAGTATGAAAGTCTATCAGTATGAAAGTACTATCATTCATGTGGTAGAATGCAATATTCATTTATTTCGCTGTCGTACACAAACATGACAACACAAACACATACGCGCCGGCTGTTTACTCTCCTTCCGTCTTACGAATTTTCAATCAGATTTTCTGACGCGAGTTTAGAAGTTTTTACCCATTCCAAAAAAATGTGCAACGCCGCTAAAAAGTTTTTACTTCAAAAACTAAATCCGGTACAAACTGCAAACGGAAGTAGATAATGACGTGAAATAAGTGACATAATATTTAGAAAGCCGATGCAGTTGTTCGCCTATAAATCGAAACATTTGAGTGGCATTTAATAGTGTTTGAGGGAGAAGTATCATAAATGTGATCGATGACCGATTTATTACCTCGTAAAAGATTTATCACCGCTTTAAGGCTACGGACTAGTTTAACGTATAGAGATTAATATACACGATAGATCGTAAATATCGTCGATAATAGGTGCTCACTGCTGTTTAAATGGGAGAGCTTAAGATGCATTGTTTTATGTTCTGAGGTGTTTTATAGGTTATATGGTATGTTTTATAGTGTTGCCGCGACGATGATCGATGTGTTCAGGGTTCGATTCTGAGGGTCAGTTATTTGTGTGATGAACAAAACTATCATTGTTTCTAGATTTATATTATTTATTTCTGTACTCATCGACATTGAATTTAAAATTTATGCACAAGGCACAGTAGTGTCTTTTTTCCATTTTTTTATTATCATTTTTTAATATCGCGCTTTAGCATTAGTGTACATTATTACCATGTTCCAAGCTGAGGGTAAGGTAGTCGCCAGGCTACCACATGTGGTCTGAAAACGACAGGCCAGTAAAATTTCTGGTGTATAAGGGCGCAGTTTGTCTATAACTAAAAGAAGAGTCGTCTACTTTCTCTATTCAAGTATTTTTTTAATTCAATTAAATTTGTAAAACATTTAATATGAACTGATAAATAATACACAAACATATCCGGCAGAGGCAGGTAGACACTAGACAGAGAGTTTATATTTTTTTATAATATTGGAAGGCAAACAATCAGACGGATTTCCAGATGGTAAGAAATTCACTCCGCCTAGAGATAACAAAGGTGGTAATGGTGCGTTGCCAACCTGAGGCAGGGATGTTAGGCCTCGAGCAAAAGTAAGTTTACCGGCTACCTTACCCTCCGAACCGGAACACGTCATGACGTTATGGCGGCAGGAATAGGTAAGGCGGTGGTACCAATCCGAGCGAGTCGCTGCGAAACTCTACCACCTAGTCAGATGTCACGGTGTTAGTGATGATTAGCCTATGCTCGCCTTTTACGAGCTGCCTGGCAAGAAAAGCAGATGGTCTATTCTGCAAATCAGCCCCAACTAACACGGGGGAAAACAACGAAACCAAGTAAAAACAATTTGAAATCTTACACCATCAGGATCTTCTACGAGGTGTGGTCCCAGTGACGCGAGCGTGCTCCATTTGCAAGATGGCGGCGCCCGCGCAGCACACCGTTTGTGCGCCTTGTACTTGCACAGTTCGCAGGCGAGAGCGTGCGCGGTGCCGAGCGCGCCAAGCGGCTCGCGGCAGACGTTACAAAATGTTGGCCGTGCGTGTGTAGCTGCGTACCTTCATACAAAGTCATTACCATTGATTAATTAATAATAATAAATATCCCTCGACAAGTCACACAAATTGAACCTAACCCCAAAGTAAGCAAATTGTATGCTTGTGTTACGGGTGTTAGTCAACGATATTAATACATAGAAATACTTAAATAGATACCAGAATATATTTAATAAACACCCAGACCCGGAAATGCAGACATCTAAATGTTCATCACACAAATGCCTGCCCCCGTCGGGAATCGAACCCGAGCCTCGCGGTTGGTCGATGTAGTTAGGCGTGTACGCTAGCCACTCGACCAACGAAGCGGTCAATGATAATCTTCATTATTTTCTCCCACAAAAAGCGGCTTTAAACATAAAGTAACTTAAATAACAGTATTGGACCGGGAGACAGGAGTCCAAACTGAGTAAACAACGTAAGCATGGATCTCCTGGTCCCCTGGGAATAATAATCGTAAAAAATCACCAAAGCAGATTACAATAACTTATAATAATATGGTTCAACGAGAAAATCACAAGTAATTTCATAGTAGTAATGAGTTGGTTTTTGCCCGTAGCACTAAAAGAATTTTCTCGGCACACTCGAGCTGTAAAATAAAGCGTCAGGTCATATGTTTGTCATTCTTGGCTTCGTTTTGGCCAACATTTGTATGAAATATGAGACTTTATTTTACTGCCTGTAAGATATAACATACTATTTGTAATTTTAAATTAGATTAGCGCAACCAGACTTTTTGCAGCTTAAACTCTTTAGGCTTTCCGTAATACTTATACATCTATGACCAGGACTATACTCTCAGGGCTACTAAATCGCTGGCCCGGGCTCGGGCCCTGGTTTTCACAGGTATCCAGACTGAAAATTACTTCATAAAAACCAAACAAACTATGAGCCAACTGACAGAGATAGACAAAATTATCTTAGCAACTTACAGCGCACCATAAATTTACAACTCCACGAGTTTAGATCGCCTCTTCACAAGAATCAATATCAAATAATACGGTATCATCGTCATCATCATCAGACGGAGGACGTCCACTGCTGGACATAGGCCTCCCCCAAAGAACGCCACAAGTCACGGTCACCAGCCGCTTGTATCCAGCGACTCCCCGCGACTTTGACCAGATATTCAGTCCACCGAGTGGCAGGTTGTACAACACTACGTTCGCCACTCGAGAACCTTTCTTATCCAGCGGTTGTCGGTTCTGCGAGCAATATGGCCTGTCCATTGCCACTTCATCTTGCTGACTCTCTGGACTATGTTGGTTACTCTCGTTCTCTTGCGGATCACCGATTGCGAAATACAGTATCAATCCTACTAAGTCAAGGAATAATAATCCCCACTATAAGGAATAATAATTACCAGTGGTGGTCCCCCGAAGACAGGCTGGCCACGAGATCCGCGACGTCCGCGCCATGTCGCAGCGCGCCCCGCAGTGCGCCCGCCCAGGCGTCCATGTCGGTGCGATTGTCTGCGCACAGTACCAGGCACCTGCTTGCTGTGATCACCTGTCAAACAAACATTTATTTTATATTAAGTACATGATGATGGCAAACAAGCAGAGGGATCTTTTGATGGTAAGATACATATATACACGTCTCCTTTAATCAAATCGAAACATTAACCTTATAAGAAGGACTTGTGACGCGTCTATACTTGTTTAATATTAAATCTACCACCGGATCGAAACACGGCCGCACAACTAAGAAGATATGGCAAGAAACTTAGCGGCTTGTCTTTTTTCTGTATTTTAAAATATGTACACAATAATTTAAGTGATGATAGGTACCTACATTATATTTATATGAGATTGGCATGAGGAGCAATTAATCCCAAGCTTTCTGATCTGCTAAATATTTAGTAGTGATATAATAACCTTTTTCATATAATTTCAATTTAAACACATTTTTTAAATTTACTATAAAAACTTTACAATAATATACGTTACATTGACCCATGAAAGAATGGCTTACTCTATGAAGACATACACAGCAAAATTATTTTTATTCCTTGTACCTGTCCTTTTACACAGTGTGTGATACAATTTCTTTTAATGTTTTTCATATAATTTCAATTTAACACATTTCTTAAATTTATTAATTGGAAGATCTTTCATATAATCGGGAAGTTTATTGTAAAACCGTATACATTGGCCTATTAAAGTATGGCTTACTACTCTGGAGACGAGACACATGCACAGCAAGATTATTATTATTCCTTGTATTGACAGTGTATATCACAATTTATTTTAAATTTCTGTGAACATATTATACCCAAAGACGTAATAGGGATATTGATATAGTATAGAAGAGCTACTGAACCCTCTAAGTGACAAAAAGTGTCAAAAAAGTTCCGTTCTTGTAGCGAACTGACATTTCTGCTGTCGTTATTTAAAATTTTGAAAATGTCAGATTTTTTTTTACCAACTTCCACAAAGCTGTAATTTCCTATGTTGCAATTTACTTAAATGCAGGTTTGAAAAATTGCCAACCCGCTTCGATGGTTCCAAGTACATGTCAGAACATATCTGTGTAGGTTGGAATAAAACCTTTTTAGTGGACTGTATATAATTTTTATTGGTCGCTAGGTGTTGGACGGTAAGTCACTGGTCAACAAATATCTGCTCGGTAGCCGGTGTAGTCGTGTTCCTTTAAATGTATTATGTCGCTCTTGCGTTGTTCGAGCTATTGACGGAGACTGGTTTTTTGGCTCGAGCGACTGCCCGCTCGCCGGCGTAGGCACCCTCTACAGGCACATTTAGAACGCCTACCTTTGTTAGGCATATAATGACCCAACAATATCAAGGTCGGCGGCGATTCAAATGTTTTTCAAAAAGTTTTTTGTTGCATTCACTGGATGAAAAATTTTGTATATTTTTGTCTAAGCTGTGACGCTGGAAATTTCTAAGTCGTTTAATTTACAATTATCGTGAAATATCAGTCAAATTGACAAGTATCGCTTTTTTCGTTATGTGTATTTGCACAATATATATCTTTAAAGTATGATTTTATTACCTTGTTAAAAACCTAAAAGACTCCACGTTAGAGTGCGGATGACAGCAGTAGAAATATTCGATAGAAAGCTGTATTGTAATAATACAACTTACTCTCATCACGTATAAAACATAATAAAACAAAAATAACATTTGGATAATTTTAAAACTCTTAAAGAACTTTTAAATAAAAAATGACACTATTTTATTTAAAAGTCTCTCACTGTAAACGACTATTATCTCCTAGACGAAACCTAAAACCCAAAATATTTAAAAACCTATATATACCTATATATCTTTAAAGTATGATTTTATTACCTTGTTAAAAACCTAAAAGACTCCACGTTAGAGTGCGGATGACAGCAGTAGAAATATTCGATAGAAAGCTGTATTGTAATACAACTTACTCTCATCATTTAGGGGCATGAAAAATAGATATTGGCCGATTATCAAACCTATTCAGTATGCTAATAAAATTTCATTCGAATCGGTCAAGCCGTGTCGACGGAGATCAATAACGCACACCGTGACATGAAAATTTTATATATTAGACTAGCTGACCAGGCAGACATTGTTCTGCTGCTTTTCGTAACGTGATTTTAGTAAAAAAAATTGGAGTGAGTCACCCTCATCACTTAGGGGTATGAAAAATAGATGTTGACCGATTGTTAAACCTACTCAAACGCTCACAAAATTTCATGAGAATAGGTCAAGCCGTTTCCGAGCAGTTCAATCAAGCACACCGTGGCACGAGAATTTTATATAACAATAGATTAAATTATGCTACGGAATTACAAACGCTACGCACAGCGTAGTATCTGTGGTTGTACGTAGTACGTACGACGTAGCACATCGATAACGCCTACGACGATTCTACAAGATTTACCTACTATTACTACGACGACACCTACCTTCGCGAAAAGCGAAAATTTTGATCGACATCATAACAGGTTATATGTTCATACCTATATTTTTTATTTTACTAGATTATGTCTTTATATTTTAACATACTTATTTTTTTTTCAAAGAGCGCGTTTCCGAGGTCTTACTGACAAGACTGGATCTGGATTTCAAAAAAATTGAGAAAAATCCACAATCTTTGTAAATTTAGATGATATATCATTCAAACTGAAGCCGGTACTTATCAGATTTTGTCGATATTACTTAATATACCATCCTAATATATTTTAAGCAATGTTTAGTGATCAAAATGAGCCCTATTTGAATGAAACACATTTATTGTGAATATTACAATATAATCAGATAATATACGACAACGGCCAGCACGGAGGTTAACACCAGAGAAACCCTTTAAAGAAGGTGACGAAAAAATTAGAAAACGTTTAAAATTAAAAAATCTAGATATCTTTACCAGCACTGTTCAAATTAAAGTATGAAATATTCACGATGTTAGAAAACAAAGCGAGATTATGAGTTTGACAAAATAATTTCCAGACACAATGAAAATACAGTTAAATGTATTCTGTTTTAACATTCCTACCCGGGCTTATATCGAAGCTATAAGAGAGAGAAGATAAGTACGAGTCTGTCTTGATGTATAAATAAAGTATCTTCACGCCAGTATCACCGAAGAAGTATCCGGGGCACCCACGACTAGCGGAAGGTGGCAAGCCTATCGCCAACCGGGTACACATCCAATCCCGAGCAACATTTTTTTATTAGAAAATTGGAAAAACCACATTTTTGCCAACCAGGGACCTCATGAAGTCAAGTCCAACACCTGGACCGCTAGACCACAGAGGCGAACTTTTCTAATTTCCACCATCTAATTGGGAAAGTTAATTAGGACCCCATGACACTCAAGCGACTACACATTTTGTATCCTGGGTTCCCCTACCACAATGTTGATGTTTGAAAGTAGGTACCGCTTGTATGATCCACGGAAATAAAGTATTTTGAATCGAACCGGGATTAATCCGGGACGATGTAAAATACATTGTTATAGCGTCCCACTATGTCATCTGTTCCGGGTGTTTTTCTACGCTATAGGATAGTGAACAAGCAAGTGACTTTCTAGATAATCGACTCCTATAGACAACTAGATGTTATTGGTTCGTCACTATACAGCGTACACGCACAGCAACACCACTTAGCAAGCCGTCGGTACGCACATAAGTATTATAATATGCTACGTGAATGTGGAAGAAGTTAGGCAAGTCTGCTAAGATCATGACATTCGGCACCCAATGCTCTCTGACTAACACAGTAAGGGAATTGGCGTGCAGATAGTTACGTAGGCACGTCCCTACCGTGCGGCCATAGTAGGTACGTATCTCTCGCATAAATGTGAAGCCAACTAAAATGCTAATGTGAAAGGTTAATTTGATTTCACTTATGAAGGCGACATCTAATATGAATAATAAGTGCTTTGTAGCTTTGAGCGAAATATAATTTTTGCCGAGTAAATTTTGCTCGTTAGCTTTATAGAAATCAGAAAGAAATATTTTAATATTTAATATCAAGAATACTACTTATTTTCCCCACTGTCGTCGGCCTGGAATAAATCTAAGTCCGTATGTCTCCTTTAATATATTAAAACTAATTGCAGTTTGTTAGTCTTATTAAAACTTGAAAAAGACTTGACCGACTTTCATAATCATCATCAGTCGGAGGACGTCCATTGCTGGACATAGGCCTCCCCCAAAGAGCGCCACAAGTCACGGTTGCAGGCCGCTGTATCCAGCGAGTCCCCGCGACTTTGACAAGATCTTCAGTCCACCGGGTGGGAGGTCGTCCAACACTACGTCCTCCGGTGCGGGCCGCCACTCGACTTTATATTTTTGTTTTTGTCACAATGAGGTAGTAGTGGTTAAATCGGTTCGTGTTACCCAGAGATACCTACTGATTAAAATATAAACTATATTCGAGTCATGCGACTTTTCAAATAATTTAAGCGCAGTAAAAATGCGAAAAATCGACTTCCATTTCCATATTTCACGCAAAACTGAAATACGCTTCCGAAATAAGCAACATGTTGCACAGAACTAATTTTAAGGTATTGGCGGGGAAATGTGAGTGGAAGTGAGGGAGCGTACCGCGCGTTCGCTTGTATTCCTTCATCATCGTGCTTCGTCTTTTTGCTTGGGTACAGTTGCGCAAAACTTTTTTAGTTTGTACAAGAGATAATTAATATACTAAACTATAGCAACAAACATACTGAAAAAATATATCGCAAAATATATACCAAAATCGCCATTCAGTTGTTACACTCGATTTTACCTGCGCTAGACTACAGATTAAACTTCGTGAAAAGCTTATTAAGTTTTGCGCGAACTGTATGATGTCTAATTAAACAAAAAACCCGACTTGGTGTCAATAAAACCACCTCTAAAGTAGGCTCTATCTAATAAAGAAAACTTATTTAAAATAGGTTCACAAATAATGGAGAAATCGATCCACAGACTTGCACAAAAAATAAGAGTCGAACATATTCGACCCCTTTCCTTTTTCAATTGATGTGAAGCGTGTGGTTTGTTTCTGAGATGTTCTCATATTATTCAAGTACAATGTCCACGGGTTTGTCTAACCAACACGGTCACAAAACAGTTGCGGTAGATCTCTAAATATATTTGATATTTTCCATCGTCGGCGCGTAGTAAAATAAAAAAAAAGTATCTTCACGCCCATATCCCCAAAGAGGTAGGCAGAGGCACAACCAGGGCATCCACGACCAGCCGAAGATACTAAGTCCCATAATGTGATAGGTGGCAAGTCTATCGCCAACCGGGCACGTTTCCAATTCCGACCAACATTTTTTTTATTAGAAAATTGGAAAAATCCAATTTTCTTTTTGTTGGCCGACCTGGGATTCGAACCCGAGACCTTATGCAGTCAAGTCCAACACCCGGACCGCTCGACCACAGAGGCGATGGTAGTAAAACTTCCAAATATTCACATTTTTAAACAAAGAAACACTTGTACTGTTTAACGTATCACTTATAATTTATCACATTGTAAATAGCCTAGCGGTTTCGCTTATACAGCATCACCAGGGCTAAAACTTAAGTTAAACTTTTGTTTAGCATGTAAACTGCTCTTGATGAGTCCGTACCCCGTCAGGTAAAACACCAGTCCTAAGCATATTTAGATTGTGTTGGCTCTTTATAAACTTTATTTTATACACAATATCTCTTTCAAGTTGTGTGCTTTTGTATTACTTCAAATTTCATGTTAACATTGTGTTTGTTTTTAGCTCTTTGTATTTGTATGTCAAAGCTGCAAACTTTTTATTTATTTGTATGGCTAATTTTTGTAATGGTGGCCAGATATTACTTTATATGTAACTAGTTGACCCGGTGAACTTCGCGTTTCTCGACAGTAACAGCCACTGACAGTATGTATGGAAAAAAATGAAAAAGATCCCCCCGATTTTGTATCATTCTTCATTGGTGCTCCGCTCGTATTGGTTTAAGCGTGATGATATAATTATAACCTAGCCTTCCACTATAAATGGGCTATGTAACACAGATATTTTTTTAAATCAGTCCAGTTGTTCCAGAGATAAGTGCGTTCAAGCAAATAAACAAATAAATAAACTCTTCAGTTTTATAATACTCGTTACATAGATTTGAAATACTCACTCATAAAGGCTACAAACAAAAGCTATAATTTTACGCGATGAATAAATTAGTGTTGCATCGCAATTACATCCAACAAGGATATATTTTGCTTAGAATTTATCTATATTTTGCGGAGGACATAGATGTATGCCATCTATGTCCTCCGGTTACATAGAAATTAATCTTCATTTCACGTGGGTATAGCATCAACTGCGTGGTTCATGAAACTGGTTTATAAGCTCTACAAGTAGTCTTTTAAAATTTGTAATTTTCTTATTTTTATGATATTGGAAGGCAAACAAGCTGACGGATTATCTTTGCCGGAATGTACACACACACACACACACGCACGCACGCACGCACGCACGCACGCACGCACACACACACACACACACACACACACACACACACGTCAAACTTATAACATCCTTCTCTTCCCGTCGGGAACTTAAGTTTAAATTATATTTGTATTTTTAAAGAAAGTTAGTCTTTCGTATATTACGAGTATACTATTATAGTGAGAATTTCTTTTACACTTACTGTTCATCCCACAAGACAGTTTCTCTGTTATAAACAGAAACACTGTTTAAAATTGCTTGTGAAAAATAAACAGTAACACTAAAAGTCAAATACGCTGCTACATTATGTAGATGCTCTTGGAAGTGGGTCAGGTCCCTAATGTTATATACTCTACACGCTTATTTTGTCATGTTATAAACGACTTCAAAAGACGTCAACTTATCAAACTTGTTTCATTTTCTTTAACAACCAACGTCCTGAAATGTTTTCATAAATAAATGAAATAAAAAATCAACCAAACAAGCGCGATAAAAAAATGCAGAAACATCTATAGGAAGCTGACATGATATAAATATGGATAAGTTTTGACAGGGTTACTAAAATTTTAGGTTATCAATTCGATTGGATATTTTTTTATATGTTACGCGAATTCCTAACACTCCTATAGCAGACGTAAAAAAGTAAATCTAACAAGGTGCAAAAAAAAATATCCAACTGGGTAATATCTATTGAAACCTAACATAATCTAAATAGTTCTTAGCCACATTACGGTTAGGTTGTTTTGAATTATTTTTTTATAATAATGGTAAGCAAACGAGCAGACGTAATTCACGTCCCCTAGAGACACCAAAGGTGGTAATGGTGCGTTACCAACTTGAGGCCAGGATGTTAGGCCTTAAGCAAAAGTAAGTTTACCGGATACCTTACCCTGCGAACCGGAATACGTCAACGGCAAGCATTGGATGTTATGGCGTCATGAGTAGGTAAGGCGGTGGTACCAATCCGGGCGAGTCGCTGCGGAACTCGACCATCTAATAGGATGTCACGGCGTTAGTGACGGTAAGCCTGTGCTCGCCTTTTACGAGCTGCCTGGCAGGAAGGTAGATAGTCTATTCTGCAAAGGGGCCCGGTCCAACACCAGATTATGTGTGGGTTATTGAAAATTTTAAGTAACCAACTCTACAAAGGAGGAGGTTACAAATTCGATTATATGTTTTTTCGGATGTTTGTTATGCGAATATCTAAAAGAATTCTTATCCTTATCCCCATATACTTACCACATAAAATAGTTAATAACATTTATAAATAACTGCTTCAACGAACTTCGTTCCACCCCTCAGTTTGTATGGGAAAATTAAGTGTTTTTATAGTTGAATGAGAAAAATTATCCTGTCTTTCTGCTGGTACTAAGCTACCTCCCTATCAATTTTCAGTCAAATCGGTTCGTCCATTCTTGTCATCCACAACAAAATTAACATGTTTGATTTTTTGACATTAGAGTAAATGCGTTTTAACGTTGATCGTGTTTAAATTCGACGATAAAACACAGCCTAAATCGTTAAAACAACGAGTTTTATAACTGAAATTAAATGAGTTTAAAACGGGTCAAAACAAGTAAGTGTTTCCGCTTTCTAACCCACTTAAAAATTATTTAAGTTTGGCCTTATTTACTTTTATGTTAATACTTTATATTAACTATTTTTATGTATTTCAGGTTATAAATGTGATTTATTTTCTAATTGATTTTAAAGCAACACGGAATGAATCGGATTGAAGAGTTTTATTCCCCGTGTTGCTCCGGGCTCCTTTGCAGAATAGACCAACTACCTTCCTGTGCAAGGTAGCTCGTAAAAGGCGAGGATAACTTCGGAGGATAACTTAGCCGGTAAAACTTACTTTAGCTCGACTCCTAACATCCCGGCCTAAGGTTGTAAACGCACCATTACCACCTTTGGTGTCTTTAGGCGGCGTCAATTTCTTACCATCATGAAATCTGTTTGCTTGTTTGCCTTCCATTTTTATAAAAAAAATACTAGCTACGTCCGCGACTTCGTCCGTGTGAAATTTAACAAGAGTCTAAAACAAAAGACGGCTTAGTTACTTCTTATTACATCAGCTACTTTCCAATGAAATTCCATCAATTTGAGCTAGAACTAACAGACAGACAGACAGGAAGACAGAAAAAACATACAGCGCATGCATTATTTTAATATTACAAATAAACATTCAAATTTTATTTATTTGTATTATTATAATTCATCGTACTTTAAAGAATTTTCCTGTTATTACAGTCTTACAATTTGACTGTCTATAAACCAATTTAGAGTTTCATTTTTCGTAGTACTGGTAAGCAAACGAGCTGTAATATTAACTCACAATACGCATTTGTCTTTCTGAGGCCCAAACACGGACCATAACAATGGCAAGCACTGTCTTTATAGTGGCACAATAAGGTAAGACGATAAGCAAAACTCTACCATGCATGGTCATAATGTTAGTGGCTTTACACTCGCATCTTAAGAGGAAGCCTTTTAGGTATGCTATCAGTCTGAATTTTTAAGGAAGCCCGGGTCTTGCATGTGATTAAAAACAACAAAAAAAATATTTACTTTTTAACCGACTACGAAAAAATGGAATTCTTAATTCAGCCGGTATTTTTCTTTTGTATGTATACCGATTTCGATGAGGTTTCTAAACCGATTTTTGTAATTTGTTTTTTGTTTGACATGAAATAGTTTTGAATTGGTTCGATAAAAAACTGATTCAGGTAGGCCCATTGGATTTTGTTTTATGATATTTTTTTATCTACTTTCACCTATCTCGATGTCTATTTTTATTAAATTAAATCATGTCAGCAATTAACTCAAAAGTATTCAATAAATTAAATAAATTCAATAAATCGGATTTAATTTTTTTTATCATGTTTCCAGTTATAGGTCTAAGGTTAAATAGCTTCCGATTAGACAACGTAGACGATTTCACATTCTTTGCTTGCTTTTCAAAATTCTTTTTAATCAGTTTCTCCTAATTACTTTCGTAACTCATTCTTCTGATTCGCCTTGTCGTTCAAATGTACGTACTCTGTTGCGATACCCTTCTAGTCATTCTGCTGCATATTCCCATTCATTCACAGTCCATGCTGTAAGGTTGTGGAACTCCTTACCTTATGAAATTTGTGGCTGCGAAACTCTTGATTCTTTCAAGAAACATCTAAAAGAGCATTTCTTTGCCAGAGCTTAGACTCTCAATTCGTTCATATAATCTTACTTTAGGATTATGTTTAGTTTAATTTTGTTATTTTTTTTTATTATATGTATTTTAGTTCATTAAATAGTATATGATTAGTAGTTTATTTATCTGTACACCAAGTCTACTTATTTCATTAATTGCTTTCCTTTTACGGGTTGGCTGGAAGAAATTTCTTTTGTTAGAGATAAGCTCGCCTTTTATACTTTTTTTTACTTTTAAGTATTTTTTTGTAATATCAGTTGTGTACAATGAAGAGTTAATAATACTAATAAAAATAACTACGTTTAAAAAACCGACTTCAAAACTAAAAAGTAAAAAACAATAAAGATTTAGTATTAAGTATATACTGCCTATTATTAATTATATGTGCTATTTACTAATAGGTCTGAAGTCGGTGCCAAGCCAATTAAATACTTAAAATGTAATTATTAGATTAAGGCATTGCACTGATTTCAAACCTATTAGTAAATAGCACATATAGATAATAGTTAGTATATAAGTAATATTAAATCTTTATTATTTTCAAATTTTTAGTTTTGAAGTTTGTTTTTTCAACGTAGATATTTTTATTATAAACTAGCTATCCCTGTGAACTTCGTTCCACCCGTTCAGTTTGTATGGGAAAAAAAAGTAATGTTTTTCCCATTTTCCTTGCAATATTCCCGGTCTTTCTCTTTGTAAGAACCTTGTTCTGAAAATAATTAACAAAACAAAAAAGAATTAGCCTAATCGGTTCAGTCGTTTGGAAGT
>NJDD01000057.1:471478-482420 GCA_002245505.1 Calephelis nemesis
GAACCTTGTTCTGAAAATAATTAAGAAAACAAAAAAGAATTAGCCAAATCGGTTCAGTCGTTTGGAAGTTATGCGCTTACCAACACATTTAACAATTCATTTTTATATTATAGATATAGAGGTAAGCATTAGCTTTATGTTTATTTATACGACGTCCTCCTTTAATGGCTTTCTGAATTTAATTTAAGCGGCAATCCCCTTGCCGAATAAAATTTGCACGACAAAGTTTAATGCTTAATTGAGTATTGGAACTATTAATATAGCTTATCTTGGAGATATATTTTAATTTAAATGAGATCTTAATTTTGTTTGAGATTTTATCTTTTGAAAAACGTTTAACCAAATTATTTACTTAGACAAATACGTTATTTAATTTAACAATTGTGTTATATTAATCTTTTCCAGATATCGATTAAGATATGGAAGTAAAAGTGAACTATCTTCTCCAAGTTACAAATCTTTTACTAAAAGTATTATTTATAATAGAGGTGGCTGGTTTGATATAATTAAATAAGTAAATATATATTCCTTGAACAAGTTACATGAGTTGAATCTAACCCCGACGAAAGCAATTTACATGCTTGTGTTATGGGTGTTAGTAAACGCTTTTAATACATAGATATACTTAAATATATAGAAAGAAAGAAAATAAAGAAGGTATCTTCACGCCAATATCCCCGAATTGGCAGGCAGAGACACGACCAAGGCACCCACGATTAGCCGTAGAAACTAAGACCTACAACGTGATAAGTGGCAAACGTATCGCCAACTGGGCACATATCCAATCCCGAGCAACATTTATTTTTTTAATAGAAAATTGGAAAAACTACCTTCTCTTTTGTTGCCCGACCCGGGATTCGAACCCGGGACCTCATGCAGGCAAGTCCAACACCTGAACCACTAGACCACAAAGGCGACTTGGTTAAAGTCGATTCCAAATAAAATCCTCTATTGTTAAAACATTTTCAACAATTGAATATGAAACACATATTATAATATGTTTAATACCGTGACTGAGTTTTTCTGTTCGTTCTAAATATTTCGTCTCAACCTTGTTTACATAATTTATGGGCTTTGACAGTTGATATCGTTACCGCTAGGGTTGTCAATTTTTCTGATCGCAAATTACCCACTCAAACGTAAGAAAATCATTTTTGAAACATAGAGTTTCTTAATATAGAACAATGCATTGCTATGCATTATTTTATATTAAGAAACTCTAAAAAATAAATAATTTGCAAATTATGATTATTTTTAAATCGATTTTCAAAAACGGATGTTCTCGTTATTCAATCTGTTATAATGTAGGTACAGTATAATAAGTTGTTTCCTCAAAACTTTTTGCAAAAAAAAATCTTGTAGCGATATATTCACAATTATTGATTTTGAGCGGCACCTCGTTTGTAGAAAAAGTTAACGTACACGTCCAACACCATCAACTAACCGACAGCAGACATTTGCGGTAAGAACATATATATAATCTAGATAGAAGCTCCGATGGTTGTTTTGACATCAAGAGACAATTGTCGAGTATAGATGCCGACATGTTACTGCCAAGGCTTGGAATCGGTACGAAAAGTATAGATTCTGTACCGGTATTAAGCGGTTCTTGCCATTTCGATACCTGGATACCGGTTCCAAAGTGCGTACCGGTACTTTGTATACTGGTACCGATCCGATACCGTTATCTAACAAGCACCCGTACTAATACTGATAAAACCAGTATCCAATTAAGGTACCCGTTAAATACATTATTTATTTAAATCGGGTGATACTTCTGACCCTACAATTATTTTAATCTTGAAGAATCAGAGATATCTTCAATAGTACCGGTACTAAGTCTCATACCGGTACAAACAGTACAGGTATCGCCTTAGTATCGGTATTGCTTCAAGGTCATTAGCACCGGTTCTTAAAAGTACCGGTATTTCAAGTCCTGGTTACTGCTACGTTCCTATCTGATAGGCAATATCCTAGAACCCGAGACCTCACGAAGTCGAGTCCAACACCAGACCGCTAGACCACAGAGACGATTTTATTGAACATTGTAATAATTAAACATCTTGAAACTCATCTGAAAGTGGGCAAATGGTACTTTTGACGAATAACTTTACGTTAGGTTTCGAGAGGATCAAAGTTTCACTATAAAGTTTGAAGTGTGCTACGAATGGCCGGTGAAATGCTTAGCAATTTTTAAATTTCTACAGGTAACTTCTAACTGGATGGTTTCAATTGCCTGTTTTTCATAGTTTTTTTTTCATCTAACAACTAACATCACTTTAGCGATCACGACAAAAAGAATCTCGGAGGCTAATGAGTGATCAGAGAAAACGAGTAACAATATAAGTAATATAAGAAATCAGTATGGTTTTTGAAATTACAGACAAGTATTGCTCAAATAAACGTATTTATTACTTTAGTTTATTGCTTGTCCCGGAACCGTACTATGTAGACAAAACTAACAACCAATCTACACAGCAGAGAACTTAAATAGTAATTAAAAGTATTACCTATTACACGAATTCTAGAACATATTAAATTCTAAGTAAATTATCTTCATGCCCATGTCAGCGAAGAGGTAGGCAGAGTCACAACCAAGGCTCCCACGAAGACCACTAGCCGAAGACACTAAGTCCCACAATATGATAGGTGTCGAGCCTATCGTCAACTGGGTACATATCCAATCCCGAGCAACATTTATTTTTATTACAAAATTGGAAATACCAGTTTTCTTTTTGTTGCCCGACCCGGGGTTCGAACTCGGGACCTCGTGCAGTCAAGTCCAACACCTGAACTTCTAGACCACAGAGGCGAAGTATTCATTTTAATCTCGGGCTACAGCCCTACGTGAAGCAACATTGTACAAAGGATTGATAAAGTGAAAACTACTCGTTTCGTAATCGTCGACTAGTGAAACGTTTGACGAATCGTCTCGTGTACAGTTTCAAGAGGATCAATGGGGTTTATAGAGCGCTTCAAAATTGAGGACATGGATTTAAATTTGTTTCGCTAAGCTTTATTACTTTGGTGGTTGTTAGTTATTTTTTTGTTTTGTTGGTTTTGCGCTTCGTTCGACTATTCTATCTATATATTAATACGTGATGCCAAAACTTTGGACCCCTATTTACGAAAATTGTGTGGACGCAGGAGCATTAAATTTGGCACACTTATAGTTTATGTGTAGGATAAGTGCAGAATGCTAATATTTTTCAGTAATAATGGTTATGAAGTACATTAAATCAATAAATAAAACATTACCCACGCTACCATGCATTTGACGCACACAAACAAATATATTGACGTTGACGATAAAAGATTACAGATGGCGCACTAACTATTCAGGAAAAAAAGTAGTTAGTCTTGAGAAATAAAGATGGCGTTGTTGTGATAAGAGTATTAAAATGAAACAAGATCTTAAAATTTGGGTCGATATTAAAATGGTCGAATTTCGACCGATGGTTCGACCTTTGTTTTGGAATGATGATTCGACCTTTAAATGCTTCTATTTTTTAAATTCTACTTTAGTTTAAAAATAGATTGCAAACATGTTTCTTTAGAAGCGATCGGATATGGATAGGCATAATAAAGTATCTTAACACCTATCGAGACACAACCACGGCATGATTAATAATTATTCAAAGACACTAAGTCCCGCAGTGTGATAGGTGGTAAGCCTGTCACCGATATACACATAATAAAAAAGGTATCTTCAAGCCCATATCCACGAAGGGGTAGGCAGAGCCACAACTACACCCATGAATAGCCGAAGACACAAGTCCCACAAATGATAGGTGGCAAGCCTATCGCCAACCGGGCATATATCCAATCCCGAGCAACATTTTTTCATTAGAAAATTGGAAAAGCCACATTATCTTTGTGTTGCCCGACCCAGGTATCGAAGCCGGGACCTCATCAAATCAAGTCCAACACCTGGACCTCTAGACCACAGAGGACAACATAATATGTGCGTCCTTGTCGTGCCAATCGGGCGCATATATTCATTTCCGGGCTACGTTATTTTTATTAGACAATTGAAAATATAAATTTTCTAATATTTTTTTGCTGTCCGACCCGGGAATCAAACCCCGAACCTCAAGAAGTCAAGTCCGACGCCAGACCACTAGACCACAGAGGTTGTTATATTATATTATATTATATATTATATTACTTACAGTGATAGTTTTCCTGAAGGATCCTCAATCATTTTGTGAACAAAGGTTAACATGACAGGAACAGGTCAGGCGATGGTACTAATTGGGATGAGCTGCCGCCCAGTACTCCACCACCAAGTAAACTAGCAGAGTAAACAAGCAACCTAATGTTGTTAGGTAAAACTTTGGTTGGTAAGACTGGTCTGTACCGTCACCATCAACTCCTGATGTCATAGCCCTACCTATTTGCATTGCTATGTACCAATTTATGTTACTTTACTCCATGGCAAACGGCAAATATTTTATTTACATATAACTTTGAGATACCAAGAAGTACGTAAACATCAATAATTTTATTACTTGTTAGATCAAAGCTGATTTAATATTATTCAAATATATAAAACCTGAGTTAAAATAACATTCTTTTACATTTACATTCATACATATTGACATACTAACAAGGCAAACACGAGAATGTGTGTAAATATCATGAATTTTATGGCTTGTTGGAGCCTCAAAGTAATTTTTATATTATTTAAATATATAACATTGAAGTTCAAATAACTTTCTTTTATATTTATACTAGCTGTTCCGGCGAAATCCTTTCCGCCCGTTCAGTTTGTATGGGAAAAATTCAAATGTGTTTTTTCTAGTGTCCTCGCTGTAGTAAGAGATAAAATGTACCCCATGTTCTTCTCCCGGTTTCAATCTAACTCTCCATCAATTTTCAGCCTAATCGGTTTAATTATCGCGATTTTCATATTTATTTATTTGTTTTATTGTTTTTAAGGTGTATTCTGCTATTCGCGGCGCAGACAAATCCAACGAATAAAAAACCATGAAAATTGGTCCAGCAGATCTCGAGTTATAAGTGTTTTCTTTTATATTTATAGATTCATACTCATAAAACCGTCTTCAGCCTATTTGACATTTCAATCATCGTCTTCTTCTAACATTTTTTAACCTTGTTAGTTGATAATTTTTTAAAGTAAAAAAATAGTATGTATTTACACATACCCCGATTCCCGAAGACGTAAACAGAGTAGGCATGAGACCTCAAGAAGTCAAGCCCGAAGCCGGACAACTAGACTACAGAGGCGATTTTTTTTAAAAAAGAAGGTGATTTGTTATATTTTTTTAACACACACGCACACACCTATCTTCACCCTAAGATCCTTGAGGTGTAGACAGAGTGTATGGAGTGCCAAATGTCACGTAGTGCTAGTAGTAGTACCTGAAAGATTTGGTAGTGTAATGTCAACATTAAACCTAGGTCTCCCTGGGCGCTTACATGTTTTTTTTAATGCATTTTACGTGTGAAAGGTCAGGGAATATGCGTACGGCTCTCCTAATTGTGGGAGAATACCGTCGCGTATAAACTCTATAGATGTTATAGGCCAATTTTCTGTGGCCGGGATGTCAAGCATATCGTGTCTACCGGCTACCCTAACCTCCAAAACAGAGCATATTTTTAAATGAAGAAACACTTAGTTAATTAGAGTAATTTAAGTTCTTGCCCTGATGATGCTGTAAAAGCGAAACCGGTAGGCTATTTATAAAATAATAAAGCATAAGTGATACGTAAAACAGTACAAGTGTTTCTTCATTTAAAAATATGAATAGTTGGAAGTTTTACCAAGCGCCGACGATGGAAAATATCAAAAACAGAGCATGACATAATCATGAAGCTTGTAGTAAGCGGTCATGTACATATTTATTTTAGCAAGCATATGCAACTCTTCTGCTACCCTGTGTTCTAGCTAAAAAACGATAATGGTGGTGATTCTGCTGTTCACAAACTAATGTTATTTTAGATGTCTACTATCTTTCTCAAATTAAACAAAAACAAAAGATATGGAACAGTTTAGACATGTCAGATTGGTGCGGACATGTCTTATTGAGATGTTTTTATTCAACATTCTCCGAGTGATAGATTAAACATCAGCAGAAATGTCAGGTACAGCCTAATCTGACAGCACTAAAAGTGTTATGTCTTTGTTTTTATTCCTTCGTTAAAAGAATATAGCAATAAATTAAAATTAGTTTAGTGAGTGCGCAACAGAATTACCACCATCAGCACTAACTTATTAGTGGCAGGTACAAACCCATATCAAATTTTAATTGTACATTCAACATATTTTTAGGCGCAGTACCTTTTTAGTAAACCTTTTTAATAAAGACCGTGCCTTAGATCTCGTCTATTAACTCGTTATGTATCGTGAGAGGACGTTCAAGTTAAAATTAATTTCGCCCGAGGGTCCACAAACAAGCCCAAGCTTTGTAGATGATCAAGGGAGAAGTCACGAAAATTAAACTTTTCATCTGTGCCGCAAAATTTTGGTCTGAAATAATTGTATCGTATCTAGCAAATGTAATGAGTAAAAATATTCCTCAAGAATCGTTATTACCACACAGATGTCTTCACGCCAAGCCCTTTACATTAGGTAGAGTGTATCGACTAGAAAGAAGTGTCACTGTTTCTAGAGACATAGTACCTAATGAATTAGCTGCTAAGAGACAGTTTTTGCAGTTTTACTGCACTTAAGTGAAAGAAAGTGTTGGTGTTAAATGGGACTGGTTCAGTCATGTGGAAAGAATAACAGATGAAAGATTGACAAAGCAGATATACAATGCGAATGTAGATGGATGTAGGTACCCGGGGAAACCGAGGTTGACATTCCACGATCAGATCACTCGGATGTTATCCGAGGGTGGTGTCAAGAGTCTCCAAAACCGGCGTGTTTGTATGAAAAGTGTAATGAATGTGAAAGAAGTCAGACAGGCTTGTCAGGATCGTGAGGTCTTGCATTCGATACTCTCTGCCTACCCCGTAAGGGACTTAACGTGAAGGTATGTATGTATGTGTGTACTGCACTTAACTTTTATTGACGAAGTGTTAAAACTTGTTGTGTGATGCAAAAGTGTTGTTTAAAAAGTAAGTACAACTAGTTTCGATGATATAAATAAATAAATATGTCTGGACAAGTCACACAAATTGAATCTAACCCCAAAGTAAGCAAATTATATGCTTGTGTTATGGGTGTTAGTCAACGATACTAATACATAGAAATACTTAAATAGATACCAGAATAAATTTAATAAACACCCAGACCCGGAAATGCAGACATCTAAATGTTCGTTACACAAATGTCTGCCCCCGTCGGGAATCGAACCCGAGCCTCGCGGATGATCGGTGTAGTTAGGCGGGTACGCTAGCAACTCGACCAACGAAGAATATAAATTCAACTGATTTTACAGCTCGTTTGTGAATTTCAGTGATTGTAGTGTCGGGTGAGACGTTACAACAAAGTCTTGGATCATTAAGGCCCCATACTCAGTCAGCCAGAAGAGCCAATAACCGCGCTCCCCCGGTCCATGATTACTATGAACAATGGCGCTCTAAAGTAAACGTCTCAAGCGACAAATCACTATTTTTGACACTATAAAAGTAATTTGAAAAAAGTATAAAAACTGAAACACTTATCTTTTATTTAGGTATAGTACTTATCTATGTTTATGTTAAACCTGGTGTCGATATTTTCATAATTGAAGTAGACAGAAAGCAGAAGCTTTCAAAAAAGGGTTAACTTTTTGATTTTTTTCTATCGAGCAAAGGGAAATGAATCGTGTTTTGGAAACACTGGTCTAATAAAGCTTGTTTATGTTAATCTTGTGAATTTTTGTCATCAAGATCCATGATTGCTTTGTATGAAAAAAATAGTAAACTGCTGACGTATTTTAGCGTATATGGCCCCTTAATTTTCACTTGAATACTCGTTTCGAATCTCCTTCGCCTTTGGCAGAACTGCCAGCTAATTAGTTTAGCATTTAGAACAACTATTTGCCATCGTTTCTTATAATCGAACTAGCTGTTTCCCGCGGCTTCTGCCGCGTAGTCTATTTATTTAATATATATCCCTCCAACGTTACCCGTAGAAGTTTTTAGATAAAAGTAGCCTACGTCCAACTCCCGATTTTGAAACATTTTTCGTTGGTGCTCTGCTGCTATTGGTCTTAGCGTGACGCTATTAGCCTATATATAGCCATATAGCCTTCCTCGATAAATGGACTTTCTAATACTGGAATATTTTTTTCAATTCGGATCAGTAGTTCCTGAGATTAGCGGGTTCAAACAAACAAACTCTTCAGCTTTATAATATTAGTATAGATTTGTGATTCAATAGGATTGAAATTGAATTTACTCCAGTACAATTTGCGTCAGTTGTGGTTGAAATATCGGAAACCGCATTGAGGCGGCCTGCGGTTGTCAACTGTACCTCCCCTCTTTCAGTATTAACGAGTGAGTGACTGAGACCTCCATTGTAGGGAATAAGAAACATCACATCAAACCGAGTGAGTGAGTGAGTTCTTATTTGTTGTGGAGGTGTTCATATTTAATTAATTAACTAATTTGTGATACTCTAGTAACAATCTTGTTTATTATTCAAGTCATAGAAAAGCTCAAATCTGGAGCTCTTCCTAGTATAATCATATCGTTTAAACTGGGAACTAAAGAAAGAAAAAATTTCGCCCCAGACAGGATTTGAACCTGTAACCTTTCGTCTCAAGCCGACGAATGCTCTAACCAATTGAGCTACTGAGGATTCAAGTCCCGTGGCGAAATTTTTAATTCCTTTCTAAGCCGTTAACGCGGGTAGTTATGTCCTATAGATACACAGGGCAAGTGCTAAAATAATTAAAAAAATAAAATTACGATGGGAACTAAAGAAACGTATCTTAACGCCCAAATCCTCGAATAGGTAGGTAGAGACACAAACAGGGCACCCACGACTAGCCGAAGACACTAAGTCCCATAATATGATAGGTGGCAAGCCTATCGCCAACCGGGCACATTTCCAATCCCGACCAACCTTTTTTTTTATTAGAAAATTGGAAAAATCCAATTTTCTTTTTGTTGGCCGACCCGGGATTCGAACTCGAGACCTCATGCAGTCAAGTCCAACACTCGGTCCGCTAGACCACAGAGGCGATTAAACTGGGAACTATTTAACTATAATCGTTATATATTGTTTATGACACTCTATACGTACCAAGATATTTAACCGTAATCTTCATATACCTACTTACATACTACAATTAAATGAAATTGGAAAGTCTGTTTGAAATATTAAAATATTAGCTTGTTGCTACTTGTACATGCGGTATATTTATCAATTATTTTTCTTTTACAATTTTTGTCCGTCTGTTTGTTTGTTCCGCCTAATCTCTGAAACGGCTGGACCGAATTTTGACGGGACTTGCACTGGCAGGTAGCTGATGTAATAAGGATTAACGTAGGCTACTTTTATTTTAGCACACATAAACCAAAAAACATATTAAATTCCAATCGGAAGAAATAGCGAGCACGGCTTATGGTTAGTAACTCTTTTTTTTGTTGTGTTAGTTGTTGTTAGCAGAAGGTTCTTATGCAGAGAAGAGAAAACAAGGAAAATAGAAAAGAAGAACTTATTTTTTTTCCTTACAAACTGTTAGATGCTGTTAATATTAACCGACACAAAGTTCGCTGGGTCGACTAGTTTAATAATTTATTTGAAGGGCATAGTACTTGGGAAACATAATCAAGGCGTTAATAATAAACGTAGACTAAAGTACTCTAAGGTTTAAGTTAGTATGGTCGAAGAAGCTATAGAATACTGTCGGAGGATACACTCTTAAAAAAGAACTGATGTGATTTCCAAGTTTTGATGACTCTCTCTAATGTATAGTCCTCTTTCTCACTTTGACTTTGTAATTCACAAGACTCTCTGAAAGAGAGGTCGGTACATTAGAGAGAGTGAGCAAATTTTTAGAAATGACATCAGTTTTTTGTTAGAAGTGTAAGAAAAAAACTGATGTCGCTTTGCATAATTCTGAGCTTATTGTGCGTTGTTGTATGGAAGCGAGAGTTGGGTATGTTAGAAAAAGCATGCGGGTAAGATAAATGCGGTCGAAATGAGAACGCTACGGAAAATCTGTGGTGTAACGTTCGCTGACCGCATTCGTAACAGTGATATCTGAGAAAGAATAGGATTAAAGGAAAGCGTTGGCGTTAAATTGAAAAAGGCCATGCTCCGCTGGTTCGGACATGTAGAAAGTATGACAGATGAAAGATTGACAAAGCAGATATCCAATACGAACGTGGATGAATCTAGGAACCCGGGGAGACCTAGGCTGACATTCCATGATCAAATCGCTAGGGTGTTATGCGAAGGTGGTGTCAGGAGTATTCGAAACCGGCGTGTTTGTATGTAAAGGGTTATAAATGTGGAGGGAGCCAGGCAGGTTTGCAAGGAACGTGAGGTTTGGCACTCGATATTCTCTGCCTACCCTATAAGGAATTTTGGCGTGAAGATATATATGTATGTAACCTCTGTAGGTCAGTAGTAGTCTGTAGCTTGATGTTATATTCACATTATACGCAGTGGTACAGATTGTAACATCAATTTATACTATGTGGAACTTTAATTAATGTTTCCTAATAAAAAAAGGGGGCTTAGGGTACCAGCCTAAGATTAACCATAGACAATTATTATTTCTTACCACACGCATGTGCTTATTTTACTTATTCACTTATTTATATTTTTCATGATATTGGAAGGCAAACAAGCAGACGGATTTCCTTATGGTAAGAAATTCACGCCACCTAGAGACACCAAATGTGATAATGGTGCGTTGACAACCTGAATCAGGTATGATAGGCCTCCAGCAAAAGTAAGTTTACTGGCTACCTTATCCTTCGAACCGGAACACGTCAACGGCAAGCGCTGAGGCTCTAGGAATAGATAAGGCGG
>NJDD01000057.1:482445-507256 GCA_002245505.1 Calephelis nemesis
GCCTAGTCAGAGTCACGGTGTTAGTGACGGTAAGCCTATGTTCGTCTTTTATTAGCTGCTAAGCAGGAAAGCACATGGTCTATTCTGCTAAGGGGTCCGGATCAACACGAAGACAAATATAATATGCTAGCGCTTCCCCCGGCTTCGCACGGGTATAAAATATACATAAAAGCCTTCCTTTTTAAACACTTCATTTAATTAAAAAAAAAGTGCATCAAAATTCGTTTCGTAGTTTTAAAGATTTAAGCACAAAAAGGGACATAGGGACAGAGGAAGCGACTTTGTTTTACACTATGTAGTGATAAAGAATATTTCTATTATAAACATATTACAGATAAAGCATCTAAAACAAAGTGCAAATGTCAAATCATATTATATTTAATATCGCTACAAGAATCTTTTGTCACCGCACAAAATTCAAGATGGCGTGAGCAGTCTGGTACTCACAATATTTAATTATATCCTCTGTTTGCTCCGAATAATGGCGCGTCAGGATGCAGGACACAATGAGGATCCCTCTGTTTTATACCAGATTACTTCGGTATTTTTCTTTTACGATTTATCCGTAACATTCAGCGTTTGTGTCTTGTGATCTTTGTAAGATATACTCCTTCATTTAATAACTTTCTTTTCTTTTTATATGTGATAATACAGCGAACACGGTTCTTTTCATCGTAGCAGACAACCATATCCCATACACCACAGGCTTTACATGTGCGTTTTTGTCTTGTGTCCGAGGTTTTAGGCCTAATGTGCAAGTCTAGCGATCCTACCCTACGCTCTACCATGCAAATGCCAAACAAAGTAATAATAGGTGCAGAAATAGGTAGCGCGGTGGATCCCTATAAGGGTGAATCTCTACCCAGCATTCTACCACCAGTGGTCTTGGAGGTAGCGATCAGTTTAACTCATGCTCGCCTCTTAGCAGATGCCAGGAAGGAGGGCAGATTGTCTATTAAACTTAGCGGACTAGGACCAACACAGGGAAACATTTATATGTTCTAACCCTGTAGATTATTTAAAGACTTTTGATTCTGGGATCTAAGTCATTGAAATATTTTAAGAAATATATCAATAAAATTAAGAGGTCGATTTAGAAATTGTGATAATAAAATTGGAAATAAAAATAATACATTTTCATGTACACTTAGAAGAAAAAAAAAACAACTATTTAACCCTTACTTACTGAACTAGGCTTTCTAAATTCTATAAGGTAAAATATATTTCTAACTAAATTATTGAGTTTGTGAAAAAATAGACATTATGTATGTTATAGAATATGTGGATGAGTATAAAGGAATAAGTAATCACTTTTCAACAGTTACATTCCGCAAACAAAATATTTTTGCTTGCGGAAACTTCCGATACTTAATAACTCGCTGCCTATACCGTACGGGACTTGTCTTGAATATATGTATATATTTATAAACAATATTTATTTTGTTCCAAACTATCATCAAATTCGTCACATATGTCGACGTCGAGATGTGACAACGTCACTCTCTGGTGGTAATCTAAATCTGGTTTACCAATTTAGGTTACCGGATTATTTTACCTGTCATAATGTCATAATTAGGAGGTAGATGCTGTGCAACGGCGCTCCTGGATTGGTAGTACCACCTTACCTATTTCTGCTGCTGTGGTGTAAGTGATTACCATTTTCATATTCCTGGTAAGAGTAGGGTAGAGAGACAACGATTACCTGTTACTGTCAGGCAAGCTGCAAGCTTGGTCGCTATTATTATTTTAATGATAATGGAAGACAGACAAGCAGACGGTTTTCCTGATGGTAAGAAATTCACACCGCCTAGAGACACCAAAGGTGGTAACGGTGCGTTGCCAACCTGAGACCGTGATATTGGGCCTCCTGCGATATAAAGTTTACCGGCTACCTGATCCTCTTAATCGAAACATGTTAATGGCAAGCACTGACATTATGGCGACAGGAATGGGTAAGGCGTTGGTACCGTTCCGGGCGAGTCGCTGCAAACTTTATCACCTAGTAAATACAAAAAAGTATCTTTACTCCTATATCCCCGAAGAAGTAGGCAGAGGCGCTACCAGAGCACTCACGACTAGCCGAAGACACTAAGTCCTATAATGTGATAGGTGGCAAGCCTATCGCCAACCAGGCACATATCCAACCCCGAGCAACAATTTGTTTTTACTATAAAACTGGAACAACCAAATTTTCTTTTTGTTTCTACTAAAACATATATCTTGTATAAAAAAAGTATATTGTGTTAGCGTTTTCTATAGTATTATTTAATTCTGCGTATTGATCTTTTTCTCAAAAGCATCAGCTCTCAAACAACAAGTTATCTGACAAATACGTGGCTGGCCAGTCTCAGAGCGACCTAAATCAGTGGGCCGAGTAAATCTTATCAGTTTATCGGGTCGCAGGCGAGACGTATCTCCTGTCACCGTCTTCGGCAGGACGAATTACAGGCCTCCCGTGATATACGATTGTTATTCCACAGGGTTATATCTGCTTCGTAACGCAATTTTATCAAATTGATTTGTCCTTGAAGATAGTAAGATTTATGTCACTTTATTTAAATACCAGCTGTTCCCGCGAACTTTGTTCCGCCCGTTCAGTTTGTAAAGGAAAAATCAAAATGTTGTTTTTCCCAATTTCCTCACAATCGAACACATTTAAAAATATCCTATGTCCTTATTTCAATTCTAAGCTACGTCTCTACCAATTTCAGACTAATCGGTTTAGCCGTTCTTGAGTTATAAATAGTGTAACTAACACCACTTTCTTTTATATATATATAGACTTACCGTATAATATATTTTGAAGTGAAAACTTCTTTACGGTTTACGGTTAGCGTTGCGCACTTTTTTTGGAATGGTAAAAACTTCTAAACTCGCATCAGGACACGTGACCTGATCGAAAATTCGTAAGATGGCGCAGGGCGCATAGCGCAAGAAATGAATATGATATTCTACCACATAAATGATAGTACTTTCATACTGATAATTAAAGCAATTCGTACAAAATTACACCCTAACCATTCCAAAATACCAGGAATGGTTATAATATTTACGTTTTTACTCCTGCCGGCACTCCCGAAGTGCAATCCGTTTTTTTTTTTAATTAGAAATGCCAAAGACTGAAAGTTTTTGGCAGGAAAGTCCAAACACAACTACGACTTTAAAGAAGAGAGACCAGCAGCTTAGTGTACTTTTACTTAATTCTTCTCAGCTTTTTTAGGGGGTTTGCGAACCATCATAATTCATATAAGTGTAGCTTACAGATATTAAATAAATAAATAATAATAAATAAATATCTCTGGACAAATTACACAAACTGAATCTAACCCCAAAGTAAGCAAATTATATGCTTGTTACGGGGGTTAGTCAACGATATTATTACATATAAATACTTAAATAGATACCAGAATAAATTTAATAAGTACCTAGACCCGGAAATGCTGACATATAAATGTTCATCACACAAATGCTTGCCCCCGTCGGGAATCGAACCCGAGCCTCGCGGTTGGTCTGTGCAGTTAGGCGTGTACGCTAGCCACTCGACCAACGAGAGTTAGAACATCGCTATCTGTTTATCCGAGGCTGGGTCTTTATTACATTTATTTCGGTTCATATTTAATTATTTCCGTTTATTAGTATCGTTGACTAACACCAAATCATAAGCATATAAGCTTACTTTGGGATCAGAAAAAAATATAATAATATATCCAGTAATACCATCATTACCACCTTTGGTGTCTCTAGGCGGCGTGAATTTCTTACCACTAGGAAATCCGTCTGCTCGTTTGCCTTTCGATACCATAAAAAACTAACTGTTCAGACAGACATTTTCCTGTTCTAAGATTTTTAATTTTATTATGAAGTTTCATAACCATGTGATGGTAACTAACACAAAATTAAACAATTAGCAAAATTGCTCTATCCGTTCAAGGCAATGCAATAACCAAAGGAAACGATGATTCATTTTTATATCTAAGTACTAGCAGTTTCACGAAGCTTCGCCTGCATAACTTGGCTTCTACTGCACTGATTTTGATGCAACACAGCCTATGTCACTTAGGGATACTGTAGCATTCTAAAAATGAAAGAATGTTTTAAATCGGTCTAGCAGTTTCGGAGCCAATTCATCTCAAACAAACAAAAAATCAAACGTTTCCTCTTTATATTAGTATAGAAGTATAGATAAGATATGGCACGTTATAAAAAAATTATATTTTTATAACGCGCCATATCTTATCTATACTTCTATACTAATATAAAGAGGAAACGTTTAATGAATAGTATTTAAAATATGGGCTAAAACTGCGATTCTTATGAACAATGACTTTCTTATCAAAGTCTACGTAATATATATATATATATATATATAAGTACTTCAAATAAAATCAGAAGAAAATCACATACATATTACCTAAATTCTTCATCCGAATAGTTCTAGGGATGTATAAGAACAAAACTGGCATCACATTTCCCAGTCCTAACAGGGTACATAATTACACAACCGAAAGTTTCAGCCTTGGCTGTATGGCAGTCGGGTCTGTAGTCTTTCAAGTGTCGTTTTTCCTGTCAATTAGAGGCTCTACAGCAGTAACTGACTTTTCGCCCAATTTTCTTGATTCATTATTTAGCAGAGTTGAAAGCTGCTTTGTGTACTTGATGTCACTTCAGAATTTAGCATTCAGCTCATAAATTTAGATACGTTGTTTTTGGATATCCCACCTCTTGGACCTCTTGAAATGATATTGGTAGAAAAACAAGTCGACAGATTTTTTGTGATGAAACAATATTAACGGCAACTGCCTCGTCAGTCAAAGTTAGCGGCAAATCTAGCTCAACTGAACAATCGCGTGGATCGGGTTTAATTACCGATGGGGGCGGACATTTGTTTTATAAACTTTAATGTGCGGTTTTGCGAGTTTGGGTGTTTATTATATTTATGCCAGTACATATTTAAGTATTTCCATGTGTAAGCGTTATCTAACATCACAAAATCATACAAATTGCTTACTTAGGCTTAGATCAATTTGTGTACTTTGTCTAGGAATAATTACTTAATCACCATTAGAGTGAATAAATGTACATGTTAACTATTAACTTACATCAGTCTTATTTTTTTATTTATTTACCATTAACTTTCAAGCTGAATTACGACAGTCGAAAGCATTGGCGTCACCCATTTGACGACAGGAATAGACAAGGCGACGATATCACACAGGACAAGCCATAATCATGGGAAACAGGTAGTCGGTGACAAAAATTGAAATTTGGCTTTTATCAGTTGTGATGGTAAATGTTCTTGAAGGCCCTGGCCTTGTTCTAATTATAGTAGGGGAGTCTAGGATAATAAATGTGTAGTAAATCGAGCGTCATTGTAAATAATATTCTAATACTCGTATGTGTGATTTTCTTGTGAAGTATTAAATCTACGTTCAAAGTACATAGAACGTAGATTTTGAATACGTTTCACAATTTTTCGGTGATCGCAGCGGCTGGAATAGATAAGCCGATGAATCCTAAAACCGGCAAGTTGATGCTCATCATTTCACCATCTAGTAATGATCCATTTAACCTATGCTCGCCTCTTGCAAGCTGCCAGATAGGAAGGCGAATGGCATATAATTTAATTTAAAAACAGATTATCGCGATTATTTTCGTGCGCCGGATTTTGACAGTATTTGGTCGCGATTCCGATCCAGTGATAGTTTTGCGTTAATGTTGACACACAAAAGTATTACTTGTATGGTCTGTGTGAATAAAGTATTGAGCATCTGTAACTGAAACTATATATAAATATTTTTATTTTAGCACTTGCCCTGTGCTTGGGTTAAATTTCTATAAATTTCAAAGAAAAAAAACGAGTAAGAACGGAATTAAAAAATTTCGCCACGGGACTTAAATCCTCAGTAGCTCAATTGGTTAGAGCATTCGGCGGCTTGAGATGAAAGGTTACAGGTTCAAATCCTGTCTTGGGCGAAATTTTTGTTTTCTTTCTTTAAAATTTATAGAATTATATAAATATACTGTATATCTGAACCAGTTTTAGGGGAGCCAACTGCCCAAATACCTTCTAGCATTTATTTAGGCGTGACAAATTATGATATGGAATAACCTTTATCATATCATGGTTAAATACCATCATTATGTATCAAATCTTTAAACTTATAGAAGTTCGCTTGTAGAGTAGTCTATCTAAAATTTTTGGATTGAAAATATACTCGAGCATATCAGAGTTTAACTATTCTGACGATTTAAATGTCACGTATGGTAGTAGAAGTCTCAGAAAATTAAAACAAAATAATCTGTATTCATCAGCCATTGTGGTAGCCTGTCTTATTGACATATTTTCAGCTGCAACCGAAATATGTCAATCATATATACTGCATTCTGATACGCTTTTTTAATACCTGATGCGCTTGCATATGATCAAGTGACTGTAATTGTTTTTTTTAAATTTTTAAACGCACTTCAAACCGGTAAAAATTAAAAACAACAAGTGAACTTGTTTAATATCTACTATCTGATCGACAAAGTCCAATGGGTCCCCATGACGCTCAAGTTATTATCATGGACTCCCCTACTATAAGTAAAACTTTGCAAGTATATTCTTGCATTAATTAATAGCTAGACGTCTAGTAGCGGTTTACTTACTTGAAAACTGTTGTTGGCGTTGCTTACACTACACTCTGCAAATGTAGCGTCTTCCAATTCAAACTCATCCCACAGTTGACTCTGGAACAAGGAAATAATAGTTTTGAAATAACTTCCAAGATCTTTGAAATGAAACGTGGTATTCGAAAGACAAACAACTGAGTTTCCTCTTACCGCCATAATATAAGTTTTGTGATTGTCGTGTTCTACTTTAGAGTGTACTGGAGCGGGTAAACTTACGCGACAGGTATCCAGAGAAAGGTTCTTACTCTACCTGCACTTTTGAATTCTCACCTACACTCAGTTGAAAATCTAACAGGTGACGACATAGTGCTGAATTTTATTATTTTATGGTCTTATATCGTCCTATATACGTCACCTGGTGGTTCATATGACACATCTATTTTTGGCATGGGCCTGTAGTCTATAGTGTTTATTCGCCCTCTTCTTTATTAAAAAAATCAGATACGGTGGTATTTTGATTAGCTTTTGACTTTTTATGGTCGGCGACATACGAATAACTAACACCACAATGCGTGCAATTGTCATTGACATCTATTCATTTTATCTCTTATACAGTTAACATTGAAAAATAATATTATAAATATAAACATAAAAACTGGTAAACAAAAACGGCAGTTTAAAACTAAACCATCCGTAGTCCCTGACCAAAAGACAGGCTGAAGAATCTCGGCACAATGCGTGTCGTCTCCAAAATTGCTGCCTTCTGAATTCTGCTCTTAAATCAGGGTCGCAAAGCGAGTTCATTAAAGTGTTAGTCAAGACTCTTCGCTACAAGACCGTTTACTTAAAAGAGTATCGGGACAATTGTTGCTGACTCAATATTCCACATGTGCTATGATAATTTTTCCCTTTCAGCTTTCACGTTTACGTTACACGGAATAGCGATATCAAAAAGATAAGCTCGGCGCTCCAACCGATCCCACCTAAGCACGATATCAGGTTTATTGGCTACAATAGTCCTGTCTGTGATGATAGATCGGTCTTAGTTGAACTTTACGTGGCCGTTCTCAAGAACTGGCTCCGGTGTATACTTATAGTAAGGAACTTTAAAACCGACAAATCCACACTGAAGAGTAAGTTCCTGGTGGATGATCTTGGCTACTCGGTTATGCCTGTGCAAGTATTAACCTTTGGTAAGATGAGAACAACCGGAAATAACATGTCTAATAGACTACTAGGACGATAGCACGTTCGACATAATATTAATCGTGCAATCCCCCATGATGTTTTTTATTATCATTATAAAAAAACTATTCATACTAGTGTTCGCCCATTGTACGAAATTCGGCCTTTTTAATATTTTAATGTCCAAATTTTAATATCTTGTTGATAAGACGGCCATCTTCATTTTTCAAGACCAAATACTTTGTTTCCTGATTAGTTAGTGCGCCATCTATGATCTTTTATCGTCAACATAAATATATTTGTTTGTGTGTGTGTCAAATGCATGGTAACGTGGGTAATGTTTTGTTAATTGATTTGATGTACAATATAAGCATTGTTATTGAAAAATATTAGCGTTCTGCACTTCTCCTACACAAAAACTATAAGTGTGCCAATTTCATACTCCTCCGTTCGCGCAATTTTCGTAAAAAGGGGTCCAAAGTTTTTAATATATATGTATAGATTATTAATAGCTATGTATATTAACATCTATTCCATTGTCCGTTTATAATCCTGATGTTATATTCCAGGAAGTATCACAAAAGACGATAAACCCACAAACATCGTTTTTACGAGTACCGTTTTAATGAGGGTAGAGGAATATTTCTTGCTTCGACCAATTTCTCACTTTATCACAAAGGACGTAAGATGGAATTGCAATGGTGGTTCAAAAGTAGCAGGTGCGTAAGTAAAGTGGATAGGTTCGTAAATTTTTTCCAAATGAAATCCGATCAGTTCAATCGTAATTGGGTCAGCTTTGTCAATGTATTTAGATGTCACTTCAATAGTCTAGTGGAAGTATTTTAATAGGCACACAAAGTACTCCGTTATTAAATATTACATCCGCTCACTCCCCGTGGTGGTCAGGCAGACCATGACGTTTGACTCTCGTGACATTCTGCCTGTCAAGCAAGGGATTTAGTGTGAAGATATGTATGGTTTTTTTTTATGATATTGGAAGGCAAACAAGCAGATAGATTTTCTGATGGTAAAAAATTCACGCCATCTAGAAACACCAAAGGTGGTAATGGTGCGTCGCCAATCTGAATTGACAAATATTGGCTACTGAAGGAACTGTAGTATTTATTAACTAGTAGCTAGCATACATTAAGTAGTAGTAGTATTTATTAATTGCCCTATATATTTAACGTCGAGGCGACTCAGTATAATCTGAATTCTCATTATTCTTAAAGATTTATGAATTCTAGTATATTGTTACAAAATACTAGTATTCGTGCAACGACAAAACCAACAGCTAATAGCCAAATCTAATACTCTGTCATCGCCCTACCCAGAAGTTCTACAAAGCCAGTATGATTGATGGGAGCAGGAAATCCGACGATGACGAGGCGAATGCGGAGCGCGTCGATATCTTGTTCCGGAGTAGAGCCTTTGTAATTACTCTGGCGATCCATTACTCACTTCGAAGCGACTTATACATCATGCTTGCTCACTTATCCAGCGACCTATATAACATGGTCTAATACATTTTAGACAGCCTCATATTAATCTTACAATATCATGAGAGATAGTCTCTTATCAGTCTTTATTTAATACAGATTTATAATTATTACTAGCTGCAAGTTCTGGCTTCACTCGGACGGTATTTTTTTTAAATTATAAAATTGAGATGTAAGCTATCTTATATCTCAAGTTGGATCAAAATGCACACGGTGTGCAAATTTCATTGAAATCGGTTAAGTAGGTTAGGAGTCCATCGCGGACAAACATCGTGACAGGAGATTTATATATATTAAGATTACTGCGTCCTGAACATATTTTTTATGATATTGAAAGCCAAACACGCAGGCGGATTTCCTGAAGGTAAGAAATTCACGCCGCTTAGAGACAACAAAGGTGGTAATGGTAAGTTGCCAACCTGAGAATGGGGAGTTAGGCCTCGAGCAAAAGTAAGTTGACCGACTATCTTACTCCTGAACCGGAACACGTCAACGGCAAGCACTGACCATAAGGCGGCAAGAAAAAGTAAGGTGACGGTACCAATCCAAGTATCTGCGAAACTCTACCAACTAGTAGGATGTTACGGTGCTAGTGACGGTAAGCCTATGCTCGCTTTTTACGAGCTGCCTGGCTGGAAGGCAGGTACAAAGGAGCCCGGACTAAAACGACCGATCGACCCGGCGAACTTAGTATTACTTAATATTAACAGCTATACACAGTTTATATGGAAAAATAAAGTATTGTTTTTCCCGCTTTCTCTGCAATTTTCTCGATTTTTCTCTTTATAAGAACCTTCTACTGACAAAAGCTAACACAACTGGTCCATCTTTTCAAGCGTAATGCGATGAGTAAGGGAAATTGTGATACATTTTTATGTGTATAGACTAGCCAACGATCTTCATACCCCGAGTTGATCCGGGCTCCTTTTGCAGAATAAACCATCTGCCTTCCTGCCAAGCAGCTCGTAAAGGGCGAGCATAGGCTTACGGTCACTAACACCGTGACATTTGACTAGGTGGTAGAGTTTCGCAGCGACTCACCTGGATTGGTACGACCGCCTTACCTATTCCTGCCACCATAATGTCATAACGTGTTCCGGTGGGTAAGGAAGCCAGTAATCTTCTTACTTTTACTCGAGGCCTAACATCCTGGCCTCAGGTTGGCACCATTATCATCTTTGGTGTCTCTAGGCGGCGTAAATTTGTTAACATCAGGAAATCCGTCTGCTTGTTTGCCTTCCAATATCGTAAAAAAAAATACTGATAGCTCATATGAGAAAAATCAAAGTATTATTCTTATTTTTCCCCTAATTTATTATCTGCTTTGCTCGTTTTATAAACCTTTTCCTGACAGTAACTGACATAACAAAAATGAAACAAAATTGGTCCATCTGTTCACGTGTGATCAGATGACCGAGAGAAATCGGTATTCATTTTTATATATAAGAAGAAGATGATACTAATATGAAACATTCGAATTCACAGTATTTCAGGACAGTAACAGTACTGGAATTACAATGGTTTTGCACAGTTATAAAAAAACAATCTGAATACATTTTCCAAAAATGTTTTGGATACCCATACTTTACACAGGCTTTATTTAATCACTACATAGTATAAAACAAAGTAGCTTCTTCTGTCCCTATGTCCCTTTGTATGCTTAAATCTTTTAAACGACGCAAGGGATTTTGATGCGGTTTTTTTAGATAAAGTGATTGAAGAGGAAGGTATATATGTATATTTTATACCCGTGCGAAGCAGGGGCGGGCCGCTAGTTTGCATTATAATATAAATTAATGACAATATCCAGGATTACATCTAAAGCACCAGCCACATTTTGAGAAACCGTTCGGATAACACTAACGACGTATAAAAAAATTAAAAAAAAAACAATTTCTAATTTTTATCCGACACAAAATACGAGATGCATATTTGCGATTTGAAAATTCTTTTATTGAAAGTTAGTAGACGATTCCAAGATTGTCTCCCATAACTTTACCAATGTTCTACTAGTAGCATCGATTTTTGCTTAATAAATAAATAAATTTTCGCATTTGCTGTTCTGTATCGAGAAATCAAACGTCTCACAGTACCTACACAGTTTACAAATAATATGAGTAGGAAATTTTGTGTAACAACCATTCCTACAACCAAATGACGAATACGCACGTGGCATTTCTAAACAATCGAGGAAAGAAATAACGTGACCATCTGTCTTGACGCAATATTCGTTACGATACCACCGCAAAAACCGCTTAAAGGTAGAGCTCTGAGTCTCAATGTGTCATTTCAAACGTTTGTAGCTAGCTTCCATACTTTTTAGGGTTCCGTACCCAAAGAGTAAAAATAGAAACCCTATTAGTAAACCTCCGCTGTCTGTCTGTCTCCAGGCTGTATCTCATAAACCGTGATAGCTAGCAGGGTGAAATGTTCACAAATGACGTATTTCTGTTGCCTCTATAACAACAGATACTAAAAATTAAAAAAAAATATATAAAACCACATAAAATAAACATGTTTATTTCGTATTTTTTTACTCAATTTTAAAAAAAGGTAACAGATAGATGCTTCAAATTTTCAGAGAATTTTACTTTTTTATAATATTGGAAGGCAAACAAGCAGATGGATTTCCTGATGGTAAGAAATTCACGCCGCCTAGAGACACTAAAGGTGATAATGGTGCCCCTTTTCCCCTCCAAACTGGAACACGTAATGACGTTATAGCGGCAGGAATAGGTAAGGCGGTGGTACCAATCCGGGTGAGTCGCTGCGAAACTCTACCACCTAGTCAGATGTCACGATGTTATTAACGGTAAACCTACGTTCGCTTTTTACGAGTCTGGCGGGAAGGTAGATGGTCTATTCTGTAAAGGAGCCCGGACCAACACGGGGGAAATCACTTTCATGATAACCTATCATGAAAGTGATATAAGTTTCATAAATATTTACCGAACACAACATGAACAGTGCAAATATTTAGAAAACATATTGTTCCGAGAGCGCAGCACTCCCCGAGGATCTTATCTTGGTAAATATAGTACATTGGTAAGATCGAAGTACGTATTGAGTAAACTAGGAGTATAAGTATTTGTTTAAATTAGTAGCAAAACTAAACAATATGTGTTTGTATTGTTATGTTTATTGTAGAAAATTAGTGTTAGGGTGGCGAGATGATTATTTGCTTAAATTACCGATATCAAGATGTTGCCACGTACTAGGGTTCGATTTGGACAGATATTTATTAAATACTAGCTGTCCCTTCGAACCTCGTACCGCCCGTTCAGTTTGTATGGGAAAAATTAAAATGTTATTACGTTTCCGAACAAGTGATGCTCGAATTTAATAAATGGTTTCCGAACAAACGATGCTCTTTCAATATAGTCTGTGGCTGTGAATGACATTGACATTCGTTACGCGCGTTTTTTAAAATATGAAAAAATAATTGTATTTTTTTCAATATTTCTGAGAAATTTTCTTAATATTTTTGTCCGTAAGAACCTTCTCCTAATAATAACAAATACAACAAAAAAAATGAGTGAAATGGTTTCATTTTTATATATATAGATATAAACATTCACTAGCGGGATACAATATAATCTGTGATCTGTGTGCTGAATATGTTTCGCACGAATTTACTTTACACTGCGTTTGTATTTGGACGATCTAATTTGGAAGATCATTAAACGTAAACGTGACAGTAAAGTTAATTATTTCAAAAACTCACACTTGGCACGCTCAAGTGTAAATTAATAAAAAAAAACACAAAGTTTTAGCGGGATAGAAAAAACATGATTTTTTTATTATAATAATGCACTATGTTGGTACAAGTCTCCTGTGAAATGTAGACCATTTATCTTCCTGCCAGCTTATAAGAGGCGAACGAGACATTGCCAACAAGATCACTGGTGTTAGAGAATTGTAACTCCTCAAGGTAGTGATCCATGGCCTTACCTATTCCTGGTGAAACAATGTCAGTTTCATATCCCGGTCCGGAGAGTAGGGTAGCAGGAAGACTTGCGCAATTGGATAACACCTATTTATGGTATCTATACGTCACGGTGATCTCTTACCATGAGAAGAGCCAGTGTACTTGTTCGCTATCTTAACACAAAAAAAAAATTTGGGTGACATCTTTATTATAAAAATTAACCGCTGAAAGTTGCTAAGAGCGTAGCTTCCGAATAACTATACCAATTTGACTGATTATTTTTAATGTGTTAGTTATTGTCAAGAGACGGTTTTCATGAAAACTAGGAAAATCACAGAGAAAAAAGGGAAAGCAATGCCTTAGTCCATAGAAATTGTTAGCAATTGTTAATGTCAAACGATACGAAATTTGACGGGCCGGCTAGTTTTGTATAATTGTGCTTAGTGAAAGTGCACAAATGAAGTTATTCATAAAATAATTAGTCATATCGTGTATTTATAGGGTAAGTATACCACGCGTTACCTTAGACGCGTATAGGAAACCACATTCTTACTTATTCCAGTCGTTATTTTGAGTGTTGATCTTCGCGTTTTGGTCCGAGGGTAGAGTAGCCAGTAGAAAAGCCAATATTAATAGCCTTTCTTCAAATAGACATAGGCATAGGGTTTTGTTGCTGAGGTATTTGCTATCTCCAGTGACTAACAGAATACAACGGAGATAGCAAATACAAAACACGTCATTTGACAGCTATTTCATGCATACTTTACCCTGAGCATCACTAAAAATATACTAAATAGCCCCGCTGGTCATATAGTGCAGTGAAGCAAGTCGAATGCTGCCGTAGTAATACTTCTCGCAATTGCCGTGTTCCTTGCTGGAAGCCGGAGAATAGATGTGTCTATAGCCGACGATTGTCATCCTTATCATCAGAGTTCCTTGGGTACAATTTATCCTGTTAAACAGTGAAAAATCTAGGAAAAACAACATTTTATTTTTTCCCTTACAAACTGAACGTTTTAAGGAAGTTCGCCGTAATAGCTGGTATAACCCATAATATAAAAAAAGTATCTTCACGCCCATATCCCCGAGAGGGAGACAGAGGCACACCCCGGGCACCCACGATTAGCCACAAGAGTTACACTGTTTATGTGGAATTAGCAAAATAAAGGCTTATTTTACGTAAGCTGGTGTAACATAAAAAGCTCTCATTTTTTTCTGATTAAAAGTTGGTAACGTCTGATTAAAGGTTAGACATAAAATCCCTTAAGCCAATTTTATAATATCTATGTATAGATATAATTTCAATTTCAATTCTTTGTTATAGAGATTATAATGAATATTCAATTGTGCCTTTGCGTAAAGAAGTCTAACAATAAGCCGAATCCCTTTCCACGACATTTATTCTGAAGTTTATTATTACATCGCAATGTAATCCGCTGAACTCCTTAAAGCCTTGCCTCGCGGCAACAACGACAGTTGTTTCCAGTTAGGGGCTTAACCCTTAGCACTCCAAATTATTACAGTTTTTACATAATAATAAATAAACATAATTTTAGAAATGGTGTTGGTTCGGCCTCCATTGCAGAATAGACCATCTGTTTCTCTGGCAGGCAATTCGTAAAATGCGAGCATAGGTTTACCGTCACTAACACCGTGACATCCGACTAGGCGGTAGATTTTCGCAGCGACTTGCTCGGATTGTTACCATCGCTCTACCTGTTCCTGCCTCCATAACGTCCACTGCTTGCCGTTGACGTAGTTCGATTTGGAGGGTGAGGTAGCCGGTAAAATTACTTTTGCTCGAGGCCTAACATCCCGGCCTCAGGTTGGCAATGCATGGTACATCTACCACCACCACCACCTTTGGTGTCTCTAGACAACGTGAATTCCTCTAAATCAGGAAATCTGTCTGCTTCTTTGCCTTCCAATATTAAAAAAAAAACACGCCACGGACATGCCCGTAGTTCGGGAAGCAGTAATGGTAATTAAAAATAAAACTCTTTATTGTACAACAAAAAAATATTGAAAGTATTACAACTATTACAATTGCAAGTAGATTATTCATACAAATGGCGGTTTTATCGCTTATAAGCGAATAATTACTGTTAATACTAAATTTCATTCTACGCCATTTAAGCAAATAATAAACAAGAAGTCTGTCAAAGAGCTTTTTATAAGTACTAATTATTATGTATGTATTTTCACGCCCATATACCCGAAGAGGTAGGCAGAGGCACAATCAGGGTACCCACGACTAGCCGAAGACACTAAGTCTCACAATGTGATAGGTGGCAAGCCTATCACCAACCGGGCACATATCCTATCCCGAATAACATTTCTTTATTCGAAAATTGGAAAAAAAACACATTCTCTTATTGTTGCCCGACCCGCGAATCGAATCTTCATGAAGTCAAATCTAACACCTAGACCATAGACCATAGAAGCATTATTTTATGGCAAAAGACAGCGAACGTGTTGTTAGTACTTTGCGTTTATTGTATTTAAAAAACACTTTGCGAGACAACTACTTTTATTCAACATTCAACTCTCACGTAAGAAAAAAAGTTAGGCTTTATTTTACATGTTCACTTCATTTTATATGTTATTGCTGTCTTGTGTATAAAGTAATAATAAAAAGAATAATTACAGATATAACTTAAAAAACCACATGTCGAATATATATAAAATTTACATGAAAATTGATAAAAAATACTAATTTTCGAAAAAATACTTTTAAAATCCATTTGGTATTTGCTGATTAATCGCATAACAAACATACAAAAGAAAACGTAAATGAATTTATAATCTCCCTTTTTTGGCGATTGGAGAGATAGAAATACCAGTAAATTTAGGCCACTTTTTCGATTTTACAAAGTATTGTGAATTACAGTATTGTTAATAACCATCTTTCAATAAATAAATAATTTGACTAGTTTTGCGGTACAATACAGTTCGTATGATTTCAATTTAATATTCTTACGTCACGCTGATTGCGGACAAAACAAACGTATTCGATATATATTTTATCCCAATGTTCAAAGGTTTTACGGAAAACCGAAATGAATCCACCAGCTTTTAACCGGCTTTTGTAAGGATTATTTTAGTCCAGTGCGGATCTGCAAGATCAAAGCGGACAGGGCCCTATCTGAAATAGTTTGAATTACCTAATCTGATACAGTGCCACAAACGACTTAGTTTTCGGGGATACCTACAGTGTAGTTTCTATAATATACCGATACAACCGTACCAACCGTGCCCAGTCTTATCTTACTAAAATTATAAATGCGAAAATTTGTAAAAACTACCGAACGAATTTATATAAATTTTGACATAAAATGAAATATTTTTATTTGGTTTAGAAATTAAATGTGTATGTATATTTTACAAATAATTTTAAAGGTAGATTAATTTTAATCCTATCTACTGTACACTACCACCGTTTCCAACCCTAGCCAGTCAGGAGGAGAAACGGCAAAACAAACTTCCCGGAATATTGTTGCCATAACCTAAGGCCGGAATGTTAGGCCTCGAGTAAAAGTAGGTTTACTACCTTACCCTCCAAACCGGAAGGCGTCAACGGCAAGCACTGACGTTATGGCGGCAAGAAAAGTTAAGGCGTTGGTACTAATCGGGGTGTGTCGCTACGAAACTCTTCCACCTAGTATAATTTTTATAAATCAAACGTTTTTTCGAAGTGTGCTTATCTCAATGCGTCTTATTCTCAAACACAGAGTTAATATTTAAACTAATTTTGAACCTGGTGTTACAATTCTATTACAATGTAATAGAGACTCTATTATCAACAAAATTTTACTTCCACGTATTAAGACGGCGTATGTATAAATAGTCTGGCTTAAGACTGTCGTGTCTACAGTACGCTCTCAGGCTTAATGTTACCATGTTTCATTCTTCAAGTTAAAATAAACAAGTTTGAAATTAATAAGAGGGCGCTTTCACTCAACCGTTTTCATTCCACGACAACATCAAAGAGAAGTTGTTAATTAAATGAAAATTTAAAGTATTTGATCATACAATCTATTGCTGTTTCTAGAAAATTCCCTAGTGATTATAAAATCATCCAATAAGTGTCTTGTTTTAAGTAAAACTTTCTTTTCAGTCGACATGAAAAACAAAGCTATTTGTGAATGCTACTTCTCCTACTTTCATGTATTGAAATGTATATTATGTGTTTACAGTATATTATTATATATATTATTTGTGTGCCGTAATGACACACATAATATAAAATATGAGATAATAGCATAAAAATCCATGTTATGAATACTCTACTAGCAAACCCGGCGAACTCCGTTTTGCCACCACTTATTTTCGCGAAGGATACTCGCACACCACGTTCTTGCGCCCTTTGCTCCACCACCATGCAAAACCATATTGGTTGCACATGCTATTTATCAGAGATGGTGCTGTATTTGAAAAGATACTTTTCCCGTTTTCCTGCTTTTCTGTTGAAATTTTTCTTGATTTTTGTTTGTTATAAACCTCACGGAGCCCGAGACCTTTCTAACGAATGCAAAACCGTGGAAATTGGTTCGTCTGTTCTGGAGCTATAGCGTCAGGAAAGAAACCCCGATTTATTTTTATATATAAAAATTAATGCGAAAGTATGTTTTATTACATGTGGTTATTTAATTTGCAAAGTATGTTTACGTTCGTCAAGGTGGAATCTTGCAAGTTGAATTTGACTTCCCACTTTCTGGTTACCATTTGAGCTAAAATTATGAGTTTCTTTGCGTGTGCGTTTATGTCTGTCTGTGGCAACATAATTTTAGAACGGACGGACCGATGTCGATGTCGATTTTTGTTCTTAACGTTCTTAGGTACTTGTAGGTTTTTTTCTTTCTTTCTTTAGTTTTGGGCATTCGCGTCAGTATTTTGCCATTAGTCAAGTTAAAATTTGCATCAAGTTAACCGATTTACCAAAATCGGATTTCAATTATTCAATAATTAGTCACATGTCGTCAATTTCTACATGATTATTTCATTTGTGCACTTTTACTGAACAAAATGCCACCAAAATTGACTAATTTCACTCAATATCAACCCTTCGACCATCTTTTCTCTCGATGGCACCAAAATCTGTACATGTAGGTTTTGTCGAGGGTTATTGATTTTATTTTTAATTTTTGTGGTATTAAATGCCAGTGTTTCTAAAATGAATAAATACTCTGGCACGAAAACATGTTTTTGATTGGCTGTAGGTAGTAACATGGTCGTTTTGCGAAACACGTTCCAGTTATCATATAACGGTAAACAAGCTATTAAAACAAAATAATGACATATTTTCCAGTAACATCAAAAGAAAGAAAATTAATAGTAATATAAAATATATATTTTTTAGCTACCCGACAACAATTCTGCCACATGTATCATTGTCTAGAGGTATAAAATATACTTTACGACCTGTCCTCACACGTACCGAATCAATACAGCTAAATGAAATTGGACTGTCTGTTTGTAATAATAAAAATACGGTACGGTACGGTAAAAATGTTAGTTTTGTATATACAAAACTAACATTTTTTGTAGATTTTACCTATTTGTTGGACTGTTTGTTATACCTAAACTCTGAAACGTCTGGAGCGACTGGAAAAATATTTTACTGATAGATAACTGACATAGTAAGGAGTAATTTACCCTGCTTTTATTCATCAATTTTATTGCTCATTTCAACGCGGACGAAGTCGCGGACACAGTTACATGTATAAATAATTATCTATTCCTATTCCTTGACCATCGTATCTGATAAAAAATTATAAATACCGGTTAAAATTTTTTTCAACTTTTTATTGTAAGTATAGTATTATTACTATCAAAACAAGATTTTTATGAAAGAATTCAGACTTTGGTCAATTCTACAAAATATTTTTCTACCTACATATTTTAATATAGCTAATAAATAAACTATCTTCAGGCCCACATCCCCGAACGTGAAAGGCAGAGGCACAACCTGAGCTAACCGAAGACACTTCGTCCCACAATGTGATAGGTGGCAAACCTATCGCCAACCGGGCACATATCCAATCCGGAGCAACGTCATTTTTATTAGAATTAATTGCATTTTTTTTGCCCGACCCGGGTTTGAACCCAGTACCTAAAGCAGTCAAGTCCGACGCCGGACCGCTACACCACAGAGGCGAGACGTAAAGCTAGAAATATAAAACACCTTATTTTTGGTCTCCCTCATGGCCAACACTAAGTGAGAAAGATTTTCAGTTACATTTTTTCGTTGAATAGTCAAGGGAGGTAAAACTTTGAATGGTTAAATCAATAAGAGAAATTATAATTGAACGCATATTTTATGAAGAGTTTATATTACTTTTGTGTGTGCACTTAAATACTTAACCTATTTGTATTTCTTTAATCTTTTGAAATTCGTCTCTGTGGTTTAGCGGTCCAGGTGTTGGACTTGACTTGACTTGAGGTCCTGGATTCGATTCCCGGTTAGGGCAAGAAAAAGAAAATTTGGTTTTTCCAATTTCCTCATGAAGAAACGTTGCTCGGGATTAAAAAAGTGCCCGGTTGGCGATAGGCTTGCCACCTATCACATTGTGGGACTTTGTGTCTTCAGGTGGTCGTGGGTGCCCTGGTTGTGCCTTTGCCCACTTCTTCGGGGATATGGACGTGAAGATACTTTTGGAATAAACTTTAATTAAGTTTTAACTTTGATTTGGTCGCGAACGTTTCTTCTTCACAACTAACATTTTTTACTTTACCATACATGATTTTATTTAGAGCTAGCTGTTTGCCCGCGACTTCGTCAGCTTAGAATAATTACGAGATTCGTACAAACTTTCATCCTCTATCAAATTCCTTCGGGGGATGATTTTCGATCTATTTTCAGCCTATCTTTGAAATTGGATATTTAAACCTGTTTGCTATAACTTACATTGAGCGAACAAAAACGAAGATGCTGCTCCGTAACTCGCATACAATGCCGCTTCCCTTTAGAAACAAGAAACTTTGAAAGGACGTTTTATTAAAACATCAATGTGTAAATTGAACCTAAACTCGTCCACGAGAGACTTAGACCTGCGTCTAAAATTTAGACCAAGCAAACGCACTAGGAGACACCGCCTCAAAACCCGCCTACAATGCCAAGGCCACTATCGTCGTGTAACCTTGACGGAACGTGAGGTAAATACTTGAGTCGTATCGATTACGTGTCTTGGCAACTGGGGAATAAAGTGAACATCACGATTGTAGCAGTCAAAAAACGTATGTAGATACTACTTGGGCTGAATTAAGTATACAATAACGCCTATGACAAAACATTACAGCGAGACATTGCTTTTTTACATAAGTTACGTTCTTCTTTTATAAATATGGCTTTCGATCGTTTTTCACGACTTATTTAGCCAATGTCAGGTTAGTTATTTCTTATACTGTCATAGTCACTCTGAACTCTACGCGTAAGCGGCTACATTCACTGTTGGAGTGGCGAGGGCGCCACGCGAATTTGTAGGCATTTATTGCTGTAGGTGCGGCCGAGTAGCGGGTAGACGAAATCTTAATATATATAAATCTCGTGTCACAATGTTTGTCCTCAATGGACTCCTAAACCACTTAACCGATTGTAATAAAATTCGCACACCATTTGCAGTTCGATCCAACTTGAGTGATAGGATAGCTTATATCTCAATTTATGGTAAAAAAATTACCATCCGAGCGAAGCCGGAACGGGCAGCTAGTATATATATATAATAAAAAAGACAGCCGATGAAATGCCAGCCTGGTAATGCTGACGTTTCGCTTTATATTGATCTTTGAACGTAACTTAGAGTTTTCGCGCCATCGTGAATGAAGTCGTAATTTTTTCATTATTATTGAATATCGTGATTATATTGAGAGAAATTAGTTAATTTAAGTAGAAATTAGATTAGTTTTGTTTAGTGAAAGTCCACAAATGAAAAAGTCATGAAGAAATTAGTCTATTGTGTATTTCCTCGCGGCCGTCAAATCTCCTAGATGAGCTTGAGTAACGAAGCCACTTTATTCAAGACCCTGACCTGACATGACTTTAATATCTCGTTAGGTACGGATTACTTGTACGAGCTGAATTGAACTTTGATGCTTAGTTACAAGAGTCCCTATTTCTATGAATTGTTACGACGGAGTGCCGGTTCTGTACGTTAGTACATATTATTTTGTGGCTCTACCACATCAGACTGCAACGATGCATTAAGGCCCGCGCTTAATTAAGTGCATAGAGCACGCACAGCCTAGTGTCTCAAGGTTTAAAAATAATTTAAACGTAGTAAAACTGCAAATTCCGACTCCAAGGATTTCATTACTACATAGCGATTTATCATTTATTTTTCAAACGATAGTAAATAATAATTATGATATGGTCCCACAACATTTTATCAACATCTTACTATTAGTTTTAAGTTATACCTACTTCAAAAAAAATGAAAATTTAAATGAAAATAGCTAGTCGAATCAAGATAAAACTAACAAGGAATCATGACCTACCTTTTCAAAAAATATCAAGCGAAATCAGTTCTATAGTGCCCGAGTATAAATCAATACCAAATTGATAAAGTCCTCATTTTAAAGTCTGTTAATATCTAAATTAGAAAAAAATTAAATTCATCCATAACTAAATTTTTCATTGCATTTGCATATTTTAAAATTACAATCTCTTTGGTATTCAGAAGTGTTTTATACATAAAGCTACTCTCTGAAAGAGAGTCTTGTGAAGTCATTGACAAAGTCAAAACGTAAGAGAGGCCGGTACAGTAGACAATATTTGAAAGTGATATCAGGGAGCCGCGTTGCGTATCTTTAAAGTAATAATCACTGGGTATAGTTTACATCAACAAGCTGTCGAGTGACGTGTTTTATATTTGCTATCTCCAGTGAACAACAGAAATACAACGGAGATAGCAAATACAACACACGTCATATGACAGATAATCGATGTACACTTTACCCAGCGATTATGACTAGAGGGGTACGCAAGCAGCCCCTGGGGGCTGACTCTGTATCTTTTTAGTGATGATCACTGGGTAAAGTGTACATAAAAATGACGTGTTTTGTATTTGCTATCTCTATTGTATTTCTGTTGGTTACAGGAGATAGCAAATAAAAACACTTAATTTGACAGCTATTTGCTGTACACTTTACCCAGTGATCATCACTAAAAAGATACTGAATGTGTTATGTAATTGTTGGATTTTCATTTTCGGTGCTCACACTTCAAAAACTGCCACCTGAATAACGTTTTTGATGTTGATTCTTAATAACGTTTTTCGAAATATTGCGTTAGTTCCGGTTACGACATAGTATTTACAGTACTACTATTCAAATTATGCGCTTCGGCTTTAAACTTTTTATTTTTTTTTACACTTTATACTTTTATTTTTAAAGTGGTTGACCTAATCTAAATTTAAGCAAAAAAATATGTAATAATAAATAGCAAGTCTATATAGACATCTTAAGCATACATTCGGATACAAGAAGCTTGACGAACATAGCCGAAGCGCATTCTTTAAATAGTACTACTATAAATACTTTTTAGTTCCAATATTTATATTGAAGAAATAAGTTGGTAACACTGTAACAGGTTAATCACTAGTTGTGAACATTGGTTGGTATCGGTCTGGATCGTAGATTTTGGTTGTATAGAAACAAATTTTTAATTTTATTTTAAAGGGAAATTGTACATTTGTTAGCAATCTTGAGAAATTCAAATGTCAATTGTTATTTAGACTTAGTTGGCAAAAAGTGGTAAATGGTACAGGGTATGGGCTGAATGGTAGAGTTTCGCAGCGACTAACATCCCGGCCTCAGGTTGGCTACGCACCATTACCACCTTTGGTGTCTCTAAGAGGTGTGAATTTCTTACTATCAGGAAATCCGTCTGCTTGTTTGCCTTCTAATATCATAAAAAAGTTTACACGATTTCTATGCCGGAAACTGGCAGAATATGTGAAACACTATTTTATTATTTTTCATGTTACCGTTGTATCCGTATTCTGAGAAATAAATTCTAATTCGAATTCTAAAGTATCCTTCAAGTTTATGCTTATTGAAAGGCGTTTTTACAACCGTCTCGAATATCTCGTAAAATCAATTGCACTTAACACATTTCAGTACTGCTGCATTTGCTTTGTGTAGGACTGAAACGGCCACCGCTAGTATAAAAAAATAAATTTAAAAAAGAGTGTGTGTGTGTGTCAGCTACGACGCACGATTGGAGTTTAGTCCTTACGGAATGTATTTTACAGCACACATGTCTCCTACAGGAGATTTAGTTCTGTTAATTCTTTTTAAATTAGTATCATCGCAGACATTAGAAGTGTTATCCAAATAGTCAGTATTTTGATAGATAGCGACTCCTCCTGCACGGAGACTACGAAGTATCGCGCAGGAGGAGATCCCGAGAATGAGATACGCTGTGTAATGTATTCCATCTCATTCTTTTACACGTTCAATCCTACAGATATATATGTTTGTCTCTTTCTACGTAACGACTCAATGCCTCGTGTTACACTTGATTTTACTGCTCATAAAATTTCCGTACCGGGCCTTATAACTCAAATCGTTTCTTCAGGAGTAAACTTCAAAAAGCTCCCGCCACAAGAACTTAATTTCCCTTTAAAAAGTATAAAACATCCGAGTACATTTGCAGACATTCGGTTAATCTCTCCACTTTCACCCCCCACAACTTTTAAACGGCTCAACCCATCATCAAACATGTCTAGGAACACTCGCATATAAGCTACCTTTAATACAAAAAAAAAACTAAATTAAAGTCACTGCATCTGTGCGGGAGTTATGATGCCACAGACAGACAGACAGACACACAAATAGATAGACACGTCAAATTGTAACACCCTTCTTTTTGCATCGGGTGTTAAAAATAATGTAAATTACTGGTTGTTTTAAAAATACTCAAACAAAGAATAAATAGAATACTTTGTGTGGAATTTTGTCCACATTGAGGCGAAAAAGTATTATAAGACAAATCAAAGTAGGCGCCATTTCTGACTTGGAACGCTTTAATTAATCGACAAGGAATATCTTGGCCGTGTGTAAACAAACTTTGGGAAGGCTTCCACTTGAAAGCGATTGTCGCCATCTAAGCTCTCCCTATTTAAGATCCAACGTAAATAAAAGCTTTGAGTGTCAGCCCTCGAAATTTGAAGGGTTCTTCCGCAAATTTGATAGTCAGATAAAACAAAATACCTCGTAGACTCTAGAAGGCGATCTTTTGTAAGAAGGAAAGCAAACAGCCATTGTAAGGACTTTTAGTTGCCTTGCTTGCTTTTGAATTGTGTTTCTACAGTATTGAAAGACAAACGAGATTGTTTACCTACGAAACCATAGAATATGTTAGTCGTGGCTGACCTAAAATCGAACACGAACCTCGCGGTAGTTCATTGTAGTTAGGCGTGTACGCTCACCACTCGTCAAACGAGGCGGTCTTAAGTCCAAGTGAATTTGTTGAAGAGATGAACACAACGATATCTTTCAATATATTCAGAGATAGACTGAATAGTTTAAAATATTAGTATAACGGTAGGTAAGTAATATAGAAATCTGCTTTTGATGCAGTCGGGTA
>NJDD01000057.1:507273-533295 GCA_002245505.1 Calephelis nemesis
AACTGCCATTACGTTGTTTTTATGAATAGGGACCATTTATAACATTTTAGGGACATCAAAATTTCAAACTTTTAACCTCGTATGACAACAAATTAATATTTAAAATTACTTTGCCAGCCCTCGGCGTGGAGAACAAAACAGAATAATTTTTAGCGTTAATTTAATTACACTTTTTTAAAATACACGTTATTACAACTTTGTTCATATTTTGAAATGAAGAGGCACTTGTATTGTTTTACGTATCACTTCCATTTTATCATTTTATAAATAGCCTACCTGTTTTGCTTATGATAGAATCATCAAGTTAAAACTTAAAGTACTAAAAAATTTTTTCTCCGACAGAATCGAGTCAATGGAATTCACTTTTTGCGCCTCCATCGGGGGGTTGCAACTTATGACATGTAAAACTAAAAACAACTAATGATATTAATCTCAGTTTGAAAAGTCACATTTGGGTCGTATGTTACTGTCATACATAAAAAAGTAGCCAAGCGCGAGTCAAACTTGACCATGATGGATTCTAGTACCTAGCGTGCATTGATTAGGGATAAAATATCGTATACTATCTCCCTAATAACGCTTTCTTTGTTTTTCGTGTATTTGCTTTCATCGTGCTTTAGATAGAGACCTGTATTATGATGTTGAAGTTTTTCAATTAACGCCCTTCCAACTAACCTTCATGAAATACAAAAGACTTATCTATAATGAATACATACAAAACTATTTCACTTAATAGGAAAAGAATAAATGTTTAAATTTATTGAAATGCATGCATGCATGCGTGTGTGTGTTTTTGTTTTGTGTGTTTATTTAATTTCATTAGAGTCAAGTCATAAGTTTATGACTTGACTTGTTTATAGCACTACACGCTTTCTTATTATTTGTTATGGTTCTATCGACGATAGCAATGCCGTACAAAAATAAGGGATCACAACGGACTTACTCTACCTGCACTTTTGAATTCTCACCTGCACTCAGTTCGACAGCTTACAGGTGACGGCATAGTCTTATTATTTAATGCTCTTATATCGTCCTATATACGTCACCTGGTGGTTCATATGACCCATATATTTTTGGCATGGGCCTGTAGTCTAGAAGGTTAGTTGGAAGGGCGTTAATGACTACAACACAGTCTTTTGACTAATGTGGTTGTTATCGTACTGCATTAATCTGAAATATTGTAGCGTTTCTAAATAAACTCTGTTATTATTATTATAATTATTATGTGTATAAACGACAAATACATTATAACAGTTTTCCTGTGCATACAAGGGTAGAAAATTTATAGCGCTAATATTTCCACCACCTTAATGTTAATTATCGGCACTGTCGTGTTCCAGTCTGGTATGTACGGAAAGTGTTATTAATTTTCAAAAAATACAAAAGACACAAAAAAGTAAAAAAAATCGATTAAGAGTTCAATGCTCTCACATGCTAGTAAAAATACAGCGCAAAAATGTATATCTCTTAATAAATTATGCACGTATTTACTTAAATGATAAAGTTATAACCTTTTGAGCGGGAGGTACGGGAGGTTTATATATCAAAAATGCAAAAGTTCGGTAAGCACTCACTGAACAAAGTTATTTTTGACAAGGGTCGTTTTGCATTAAAGTACAAAACAACAAGCAAGCCCAGCCATAATGTTGAGGCCCTGTTCATAAATTTCATAAGTATTATTGATTTGATTAAGTAGAGTTGGATATTTTATGGTTTTGTGGTTTGTAGTTTATCTTATGATATTGTACACGCAAGCGGGTAATAGGACAAACTAATAAAATTACTATTTTTGCATAATGCAAATACAGTTATAAAAAAAGATCGGCTGCACTCTGGGAGTGCCGGCAGAAGTGAAAACTTGAATGTGAACGTTGTGCATTTTTGATATTTTGGAATGGTTAGGGAATAATTTTGTACAATTGTTTTAATTACCAGTATGAAAGTACTATCATTTATGCACAAATATTATGTTCATATCAATAACCTGCGTTTGGCTTAGCAAAAACTCGCTAAAGTAAGACCACGTGACGGCTAGGAGCGTCGTCTCGAAATAACTTACCACTAATGTCACTAAGATTCGTTTCAATTAAGTTTCAAACGAAAATCCGTATCAAAATTAGTCCATTCCCTTAGGGGATATGATATACGCTACAGACTGATACATACACACACCTAGAAACGTAAAAATTATAACACCCATCCAGTTTGTTTGTTTTAGCATAATATGGTAAATTGTCCCGTATTCCTTAATGGACACCGTCTGCTTTTCCACTGCTATTCCCTCTGCTTGTGTATCTTTCAGTTGTTCGCAATTTTTAAGTGACAATAGATATGGATAGACATAAAAATAATAAAAAAATGGCTACTCTGCGTCTTTCTTTATTCCATAAGCCCCCAAAAGATAGAACGTAGGTGCGCTCGGGGGCGAGCCGAGACCGTTTTAACCTTGATTTTTCTAATCTGACAGGGAACATAATTTGTGCTTTAAAACATCTGGCTAACATTAAAATATATATCCACAAATATGACTATTATAATAACTTCACGCCCAAATTCCCGAAGAGGTAGGCAGAGGCACAAGCAGGGCACCCACAACTAGCTGAATACACTAAATCCCACAATATGAAAGATGGCAAGCCTATCGCCAACAGGGCACATATCAATCTTGAGCAACATTTTTTTATTAGAAAATTGGAAAAACTAAATTTTATTTTTGTTGGCCGACCCGGGGATTCGAACTCGGGACCTCATGCAATCAAGTTCAACACCTGAACCGTTAGACCACACGGGCGTTTTTATAAAATGAATAAAGAAGACGAAACAGAAGTAGCAGCCACGTACTATTCAATTTTAGAACTACGAGAATTTTACTACTGCTAGACACACAAGTCCGAGCAAATGCTAAATCGCGATATAAGAAAAACGATGTCGGATACCTTATAAAATTCGAACGCTCCTCAGTTGGACCTGGTTGATCAAGCAACCAGAGAGGTTCATTTTTCCTTTAGTCGTACTGCTCGGATCATCACCCGAGTGTATGTACATAAATATCATTCCACCAAACGTTTACGTTCCACCAGAGTTGGCACTCAGAAACACACACTTAATAGACTTCCATGATCAGATTCTTTACGGTAAATGACTAGCTTATAAACAAACACGCATCTTCAAGCCCGTATTCCCATTCCCTGAAGAGGTGGGCAGATGTAAAACTTGGGCATCCACGACTAGCCGAAGACACTAAGACTCATAACGCTATAGATGGCAAATCTATCGCCAATCGGGTGCACATCCAATTTCGGGCAACGTTATTATTATTGGAAAATCAAAACACACATTTTATTTCTATTGTCGGGCTCGGTGAAAGAACCCGGGACATCATAAAGTTAAGTTTAAGACCGGACCATTAAACGAAATAGAGAACGTTCACACGTTCCATAAATAAAATAAAGTAATTTGAAAATGGGTCAGAAAGCATTTAAATGACTTGTTTTTATACCTTCACGCCTCGTGCCTATTGCATTACCGTAGTAATAAGAAGATTTACGCGTTTTGTTTCGTTTTAAAGTAATTTAAAATCAACTCGGGAGTTACTTAAGGCTTAGGTGTCATCAAGTCTTATGAAAGTCAGCTGCGGTGGCGCAGACGGGTAAAGGTTCTGAATAAAGTTTTAATGGATGCATTTTGTGGGGAGTAGTACAAAAAGCGCTTAGCTTGATTCATAAGGTATTCTGTGAGTTTTTGTGGAGTACATTAAGGTTCAGTCGCCAAAGGCCAAGTCGCCTCTGTGGTCTAGCGGTTCAGTTGTTAGACTTGACTGCATAAGACCATTGAACAACAAAAAGAAAATTGGGTTTTTCCAATTTTCTAATAAAAAAGAATGTTGCTCAAGATAGGATATGTGCCCGGTTGGCGACAGGCTTGCCACCTACGAGTATCACATTCTGGGACTTAGTATCTTCGGCTAGTCGTGGGTGCCCTGGTTGTGCCTCTGCCAACCTCTTTGGAGATATGGGTATGAAGATACTTACATTAAGGTTTTTAGTCATATTTTTCAACGTCATCTACAATGGAGACGTAGAAACACATATGAGTTACAATTTCAGTGTAAGGTTTAGTAAAAAAGAAAGGTTACTCGTAAGGCTGGAGTCCGTATTGATAAGGGCAGGTTATTTGCAGGATATAGGCTCTCTAAAAATAATAAGGGCTTCACTACATAGTATAAAAGAAAGTCGCTGTCCCTATGTCCCTTTTTAAACTTAAAGCTCTTTAAAACTACGCAATGGATTCTGATGCGGTTTTTTAATAGATAAAGTGATTGAAGAGGAAGGTTTATATTTTATATTGGTGTCTGCAGTTTTACTACGCTTGATAATAATTATAACCATTAGACAAAAAAAATTCTCGATTAACCTAAGCTATTCACTAATTTCTTTGCATTTGTAAACAAACACATAATTTAGATTCCCGAATCAGACAGCAAAAAAATAGAAAATGTGTATTTGCAATTTTCTAAAAAAAAAAACGTGACTCAGGATTGGATATGTGGCCGGTTGGCGATAGGCTTGCCACCTATCACATTGTAGCACTTAGTGTCCGGTAGTGACTCGTCCGGATTGGTACCACCACCCTACCTATTTCTACCACCTTAACGTCCAATGCTTGCCGTTGACGTGTTGCGGTTTGAAGGGTGACGTAACCGGTAAACTTACTTTTGCTCGAGGCCTAACATCCCGGCCTCAGGTTGGCAACACACCATTACCACATTTGGTGTCTCTAGGCGGCGTGAATTTCTCAGCATCAGGAAATGCGTCTGCTTGTTTACCTTCCATTATCATATAAAAAAACCGTAGCCAAGGGGAGCAGCTAGTTAACGATATAAGTAAATTAACTTAAAATTGCGATAAGCGAAAGCAGAGGTGACCTGCCCTCGGCACGCCTAGGTTCCGGCCAATCCTCCATATACACTCGTTAGGGACGGTAGAATTGTGTTACAAATTGTTTTTCACACCTAAAACGTACATTAGGTCATCATTTAGGCTGCGACCAATCAAACTAAAGCCTAATTTTCTCCTAATGTGATAGACATGAAAAGGTAATCACAAATTGGACTTAAATAAAAATGCTGCCTAAATTTAGTAATTTGATTAAATTTTGGATTTTGACATTTCTTTTAAATTATTTCTTATTTTTATGCCGTTTCTTCTCCTGACTAGCTAGGTGGAAACTGTGGTAACTTATGACTAGTTAGGGTTAAACCTAATCGTAATTTAGAATTTTCTTCAAATATTAAAGCATATGTTTTAAATCTAAATACTCAATTTGCATAATTTAAAAATATTTGCACACCACAGTGGGGCAGAATATGTTGGTATTAACAAATATCTTTTGTAACAGCTTCTAACACACATATTCAGCACTTAAATAAATTTAATTTCATTTTTACTGCAAAACATATTTAGTGATTGTCAAAAGTAAATTTAATAATGCTAAAATAGTGCAACAAAGAAACGTTTATTCAAAAGCTTTGTACTTTATGTGTCTGTCCTCTGGCAGAACGTTCCTCTGCAAAATTCTGTACTCGGTTAAATCGAACAGGGTTTGAACAAACGAGATATCGTAAAAACATAAAATCGTTTAAATATAGTAATTATAAGCGTATTCATTCTTGGCATGTTGTCAGGAAGCGTGGTTAATTCGGAATTGAAACACATTAACACGTGAAAGGAAAACTTTAGAATCCTTTTTAAGCCATGCATGCACAGCTGGGTGTGAGTTTATTAATAATTTAAATTTATGTGGTGAAGGTACAAGTACTCATTAGATAAAACGAGGAAAGAAACGAGTATCTAGACAAAAGAAAGTAGTGCTTATCATACTATTTATAGCTCATGAACGACTAAACCGATTTAGCTAAAAAATAATACGGAGATATTTTAGAACCAGGAGACGGATAGATGATACTTTTTATTTCGTTCAAGTATGAGAAAACTAGGAAAAACAACAATTTTATTTCTTCCAAACAAACTGAAGGGGTAGAACGAAGTTTATAATATACATTTCTACCACAAGACCACTAGTTTTTTAAATCAATGTTACGAAAATCAAATAAATTCATATACGTGCCAGGAAAAACAACTACTAACTTGCAAATAGTGTTGGGATAGAGCATTGTTTTTAGGCATGTCGATGAAAATTGCGAAGAGCCGTGTTTTATTCATTTCGTTTACAAAACATTGAATATGGACACTGATTGAACTAAAAGAATAATCCAGTCTAATTATTTTATGGCAGAACAGTGCGAAAGGTCAGCAACTTCCAAAACCCTTGAGCGGTCTACGTACGTATTGTACTACTATACTAAAACTTTCACACACTAAATATCGTCACGATCGTTCAAGGGCGATAAAATAACAAATATGAATTTAAATATTCAGGCATTGAAGCATCTTCAAAATGTTTCGCATTTAAATTATTTTGTAAAGCTGTTAATAATAACAAAATGTTAATTAATAGTCACAAAAAATAACAAAATTTAATAAAACTGCAAAAAACCGACTTTGAGTGCAAAGACATTACAAATTAAAGTTTTTTCTCGATTTTCCTGGAATTTCATTATCATGTCTAGGCTTGTTAGTAAAAGGTCCCATTGCCAAGAAAATAGCTCAGAAATATGCTGTTTCAAATAAAAAAAATTAAATCGGTTCAGCAATGACGAAGAAATTGGTTCATCGACATCGAATACATACGAGTAAAAATATATGTAGTAGTCGAACATATAACGTCTTCCTTTTTTGAACTCGGTTAATATTAATAAGTATCACCGCTATTAAGATAATTTAGATTGCTGGTTATTTTACAAATTAAACACAGAGATGGTAAAATATTTTGTGTAGAACTTGGCCACCTTTGTGACGAAAACCGAATTAAGAACGTTTTAGTTAATCGACAAGGAATATCGTGGCCGCATGTGCAAACAAACGATGAGAAAGATTTTCTTTTTTTCGAAGTCGTTTAAAAGTCACAAGTTATTTCAATAGAATACTAGCGCCTATTAGAGCGTGGGCGCGGTAGCATTCACAAGTTTCGTAGACTCGTAGATCGCTACGACCGCGCTACGAATGTAGCTCGTAACTTATCGCAATATTATTGTAACACGTTTCGTCTTATTAACAATCATAAAATAAAATACTCCAATACGTATGTTGAAATTGGTGTTAATTCCGCTCCGCACAAACAAAACTTAGATGCATGCTACCTTTTTCAAATAAAGCAAAGACAAAACGGGACATAACATTTTAAACATGTCGGATTAGTCGGACACATCAAATTATGATGTTTTTTGATAGCAAAAAATCATCAATTTTTTTGAGATACCTCACATCATTACTCACGAAAACTATTTCTCAGGTCAATTATGGGCATTGTTCTTTATGTGTTACTTGGAGGACTATCAGAAAGTGTTATCTAAATAGTCAGCCAGTTGCGAGAGTTTCATACCTTGCCAGACACATGGAAAGTCTATCGTAGGTGCAAGTTAGATGATGAGTATTGTATATTGATTTCACTGTTCAATATCTGTCATTAGTGTGTAAGTGTGAAACCTTTGTCAAAACTTAGAAAAGTTAGAAAACTTGTGTGAAAACTTAAAAATAAATTTGCGTTTATAAAATAACAAAGGTCTGGGCGTCACGGGCTCCCGCACTATGATTTTGTACTGAACATTTTGACTTGTGTGCAAAAACCGCATGGTATAACATACTGACACCGCATTTCCGTGCGGCGATATTTCACGGTTAAAATCCATTCCGTTGTGCTGCGCAAAGTGGTATTTACCTAACATCTAATCGTATATCATGACCGTACTAGTGGAATAACGCAGTAACCTAAATAATGTTTTGGTTTTAAAAATATCGATATTATTTAAAAAATTGGTCTCATCCCTTCCACATAAAGGTCTACACAAACTCGGCTATAGAGCACCTACAACACCGCAAAACGAGATCCGACCTTTCAAATATCGTTTTATTAGACCCTTTCAATCGCGATACCCGAATGCGAATAAGTTTTTTGTATACAATCTTTTCATAGCGGGTATTGTTACTTTTCTATTTAATTATATTTTGTGTGTAGAAGTAATAATAACATACCCAATTTAGAATTTGGCAAGTTTATTTAAGCCGCATTGGAGTCTATATTTATTAAAAATATGATACTTATTGCCTATTTCACTTTTAAAGTTAGTCTCAGCATGTAGTGTTTTTTTTAACAGACTTTGCAGTTTTTTAATAAGATCTTATGGTTTTGGTTAATTAACAGCGACGCACCTACAACATACTGATAAAAGCTGTGTCTTACCATCGGGTAACGATGTAAAGATACTGAAGATGTGGACGAAGACACGGAAACTTGGTTAAGTAAGTAAATAAATATCCTTACGCCCATATCCTCGAAGCGGTAGGCAGAGGCACAAGCAGGCCTCCCATGACTAGCTTAAGACACTAAGTCCCACAATTTAAAATTTGTTAATTTGTAAATATTTAACTGTAGCGTTCAGGTCACATATTGGTGATACTGCTGTTTTGGACGGACTGCTAGCTTAAAGACTGTACACAAACCTTACAGGTAGTTTACGGTGGATGGGTTGAAATAATGTCTCATTAAATTTGTTTGTAATAAATTATGAAGTTTAAAATAAATACATTTTAAATATTAAAATTTCACGAAATGTAGAAGATTTCCCACTGGAAGCAATAGCGGCGAATTCTTTGATACGCCACCCGTGCACACGCTGACATTATGTAACAATTTTGTTTGCAGTGTCGTAAAATATTGGACATAGCAAATCAGAAAAAAAATATTATTAAATTACATGTCAAAAAGTACATAAATCGATTGTGCTCTCGATTCCGAGCACTCGCCTAACTACATCGACCAACTGCGAGGCTCGGGTTCGATTCCCGACGGGGGCAGGCATTTGTGTGATGAACATTTAGATGTCTGCATTTCCGGGTCTGGGTGTTTATTAAATTTATTCTGGTATCTATTTAAGTATTTCTATGTATTACTATCGTTGACTAGCATCCATAACACAAGCATATAATTTGCTTACTTTGGGGTTAGATTCAATTTGTGTGATTTGTCCAGGGGTATTTATTATTTTTATTAAAAATGTATAAACCTGAATAAGATACAACATGTTGGCATGGTTAAATATATATGCAACAACTTCAAAACACATATTTTAGGCAAATACATAATTTTATTAATGTTCGTTTCCGTACTACTCCGAAAAGGCTTGACCGATTCTCATGAAATTTTGTGAGCATATGGAGTAGCACTAGGTGGTTGAGTTTCGCAGTGACTCGCCCGGATTGGTACCACCGCCTTATCTATTCCTGCCGCCATAACGTCATGACGTGTTCCGGTTCGGAGGGAAAGGTAGTCGGAAAACTTACTTTTGCTCGAGGCCTAACATCCCGGCCTCAGGTTGGCAACGCACCATGACCACCTTTGGTGTCTCTAGGCGGCGTGAATTTCTTACTTTCAGGAAATCCATCTGCTTGTTTGCCTTCCAATATCATAAATAATAAATAAATAAATAAAAAAAAGGTCTGAGGATCGGCCAACATCTATTTTTCATAAGCCTAAGTGATAAGGGTGACACATCCACACTTTTTTACCGAAATCACGTTAAAAAAAATAGCAGAACAACATCTGCCACGTCAGACAATTTTAAGTAAATTTCATTTCTATATCATACTCCATAATATTTCCAAGCGAATTCGATAATAACAGTCGTAGTTGTATAAAGTAAAATATCTCAGAGGAAGCAGGCAACAGCTGTTATAAATGGATGCTTGTATTTCTATGAAGCAAGTATAAAACATCCTTATTTTCTACCTCCACTTACTACTTAAAATATCCTCTTTCGTGGTAAACGAAGGCGGACTTATGGGTTCACTGTAATTATGTTATTGCGTTTCCTTATCTGTAATAAAGCAACTTTTCTAGATTAGCAGTGTTTCCACGCCCGTATTTCCTTTATACTTAGTGTGGGCAAAATACAACCAGGGCTTTCACGATCAGTCAAAGGTAGTTTTAGCTCTATAATATGATTAGTGGAAACTCTATCGTTAACCGGGTACGTAACCACTCTCGGAAATCATTACTATTTTTAAATGATTTTTTTGTTATTGTTAGAAATCTGAAAAAACCCATTTTGTGTTGCTGACTAAGGAATCGAAGCCGAGACTACATGAAGTCAACACTAACAGCAGATCACACTGTAAAATATAAAAAAACGTAGTCACAAATTTTAAAACTATTTACAATATTTCCAAAAGATAGTTGTAAGTAATAGCTTTTTAGGTACATGGCTTCTAAAGCAAAAACCTTTTTTGGTATCATTGTATCGGAGGTACTTGGAAAATCGGCTTGATAAATTTTAATATCTATAGGCCTCGTATGATAATAAACTTTGAACGTCGCGTATTTCCAAAAAAACAGTAGCGATTCATTTAATAAAAATCGCAAAATTCCCCAATACGTATCTAATAATATCTTAAAATGAAATTTTATTGAGAATTCATCAAGCAGAATCGAATATTCTCAATTTAACACAATTTATTCCTATTTTATTATTTAACCGTTTATTGTGTACAAAAAACATAAACTTTTAAACCAAAAGATTTTTACAAAAGGTCATTTTTATGTTTGCTTAAAAAAATTAAACTTTAAAACTAAAAGATTTTTACAAAAGGTCATTTTCATGTTTGCTTAAAAAATATAAATTTTAAAACTAAAAGATTTACACAAAAGGTAATTTTTATATTTGCTTAAAAAATATAAACTTTAAAACTAAAAGATTTGTACAAAAGGTATATTTGCTTAAAAATATAAACTTAAAACTAAAATATTTTTACTAAAATTCATTTTTATATTTGCTTAACCAGTGTCTGCAAAATCTGACGTAACAAAACCAGGAAAACAAAATCTATTAGCTTTATGCGTTCTACGTGGAAAACAAACCTATCATTTCGATGCCAACAAAAGTTTTCATATAACTCTTTATCAAAGCCGAGTATTCAGCTTGCACAATGTAAATGGGCAGCCATCAAAAATTCTTTTCCAACAAAGTTCGGGAGCAGTGAAAATACGAGTACTTTCCACTCGTTAAAGCGCTAACGCGTCCGGAGCACAGTGAACCAATCACAATGCGGATGAGCCGATCATTTTATTACAGGCTCACTCACTTTTATCACGTCGTAAACCTATATTTTATCAGTGTCAGAAGAACTATATTTTTCATTATCTTATAAGATAGCGATTAAGCAGGCGGCTCTCCTGCTCGTATAGAACTTAGCGGCTACAGTTTAGAGTATGGTCACTATTGTAATCTAAATTGTCGGCTTATTTCAAGAACTCATTAAATTATTATATACATTTTTTCATGAATGGACTCATTTTGACATATTCGACAGTGAAAGAACTCACTAATTTTTAACTACTCTACTTAAGGCGTTACGCAGGAGGAAATTTACTGTTAAAATGTTGAAATTACCGTTCATTTTAGAATAATGAATATAATGACTTATACACATAATAACATAATGCATAATGTTTGATATGCACATAATTAAAAACGCGAGTAAAACCAACGCCTTCCTTTTCAAAAATCAACCCCCAAAGGACTATAATGTGGGATGTTTATAATATTTTGAAAGTAAACTAAAGCTACTGTTCAAAGTAACTATTCTATAGTGCCGAAGTCGGGGGCTAACAGCTTAAGTATATTACTATTATATCAGAATGTTAAAATCTGCAAAACGTTCACTATTAATTTAACACTAAACTGGATACTTAACTTTTTGACATAATTTTCATCTTATTACTTGTGTGTTCATAATAACATGGAAGGGTATCTGTCTGCTTTTCAACTTTGGAAATATTAGTGTGAACTGTTAAGTTACTCTTGACTCTCGATTTCATGCAAATTGGAAATTGGGATTGGGATTGGAGTAATTATAAGAAGTCTTAAATACAATTTTAACCGATTATTAACATTTCTAAAAGAATATACAAATTAAAACATAATTTATTGCTTACTAGCCGATTCGGCGAACTTCGTATCGATTAAAGTTAACAGCTACTAGCAGTTTTTCTAAATTAAAACGTTGTTTTACCATTTTACCTGCAATTTATCCTGTCTCTATTTTAATAAGAACCTTCTTTTGAAGCATCCGTTAAAGCATAATTCGATAACTACAAAAAGGGATGACAGTGTCAATAATTTAATAGCATTGTGTTCAAAAGTACACAAAATCCGAATCCAATTTTAAATTTCACTTAAATCGAAATTCAAGAGTAGCCCCACAGGTCAGTTACTTCTTGTAAAGCATAACATTTATTAATCGTATAACTTTCATGAATATGAGCTTTCAAAAGCATTTCAACTTCAAGAATTTAATATTCACAGAGCTATTAAATAAAACACGTTAGGCAAATGACGTCACTCATATTTTATTCAGGAGATATGAATCGAATCAATATTCTGTGCTGGTGAGCGACCACTACACGAGATCCCTGGTTTATACGTCTTTGGTATGAAGTAAGAGCTCTATCTGCACTATTGGAAAAGACGTATGTGTTTATGAAATTTTTATTCAACGTCGTAGAACAATACTGAATATGAATAATATTTGATTTGAATTCTTACTAACCGATTCCAAAAAGAAGGATATTTTCAATTCGATTGTATGTTTTTTTCGTATATTTGTTAATGATTACAAAAACAGATTTCATTAGTTAATAATATGATGGTAGGTCGTGATTCCGACAAAGCCCCATACCCATTTATTTTATCAATTTAGGGTAGACAATTTGAATAGTTGCTCTAAATTACTGTTTTGTGTATGCAATAAATATAAATTAAAAATCCTTTTTTTTAGTTTTATTGTATTTTTTTAATTTTGTAAGTATTAAACAGTTATCTTATTTTACACATTAACACCAACAGTTTTTTATTACAATAACGACATATTACATCTTTTTAAAAGTGTTTATAAACCAGAAATATTTTAAATTGATGGGCCACTGTTGCTTTCATATTTTTTTATACATTATCGCCTCTGTGGTCTAGCGGTTCAGTTGTTGGACTTGACTGCATGAGGTCCTGGGTTCGAATCCCGGGTCGGGCAACAAAAGAAAATTGGATTTTTTCAATTTTCTAATAAAAAAAATGTTGCTCGGGACAGGATATGTGCCCGGTTGGCGATAGGCTTGCCATCTGTCACATCGTGGGACTTAGTATCTTTGGCTAGTCGTGGGTACCCTGGTTGTGCGTCTGCCTACCTCTTCGGGGATATGGGCGTGCAGACACTTTTTAAATAAATTAACTTTTTTAATTTAAATTTAAAAATATGTTTATTTCTTACAAATTCATATGTCTTTAGAAATTTTACACAAAACAATAGTTTAACATTCTTTTTTGATCAAAATACTCCTTAGCTATTTAATTTGATAGTTATTCACTGATGCGGTTAATAAGCACAGAAATAATTATGATATTAACCGATTTGACCTCGTTACGAGTAAAAATATGAAATCAGGCATAAAAAATTGTGTATTTTTTAAAGCGCCATATTTCTAGCAGTGTAATGGCTAAAATTTTTTTTGTTTTTTTTGGGCTAGTCTTTAGTTCTACAATTAGCCTTTCAGAGGTTATCCAGTCTTTCCTGGGCACCCTATATAACACACATACAAATTTAATATTTGTGTGTATGTTAAATAGACCCTGGGTTCCCACCATCAAACTTGAGGACCAGGATTAAAGCGAGACTGATGATGATGAACATAGAAAATTTTGTTTTTATTATTGCATTTACTTTAGGCTAAGAACTCATAGGTAGAGATCACCTAATTTTATAAATATGCTGTAGTTTTTTTAAAGGTTTATAACAAAGAAAAAAGGTAAGAGGGATACATACTGTGGTGATTAAAACGACTGTCTGACGTTTCTCATTAAATTTTTTCCACAACCGTTCATTATACCGAGAAATAAGTTATAATCTTGTCTCCGAGGATCTGAAGGAAGGCATGATGGACGGCTGCCGTTAATCAACGGGCTTAATCAGGGGTTCCAGACGTGGCTAATCCGTTACACCACCGCTCGGTAATTTAAACCCGACGATCAATCATAATATAACTAGCTATATATTTTCTTGTCCAGAATTTTAATGCTACAAGACAAATAAGTAGACGAATTACTTGACAAATGTTTTACATTCACACATATCTTCACGCCAAGTCCCTTACGTGATAGGCAGAGTGTATTGAGTGCCTGACCTAACGATCCTGACAAACCTGTCTGGCTTCCTTCACATTCATTACCCTTTTCATACAGACACGTGGGTTTCTTCCAGTCAACCTATAGGCGAAAGAGATCAAGTATGAAGGTAGCCCTGTTATAAGTGGTATTTATATGGTGTGGAGGTGGTTATAGGTGGTAGGCCTGTTGTGCCGGTGCACTGGGTCACATCCTGGCTAAAAGATAAAGACCTGTGACATCTATGGTGTGTATATACTACGTTTGTAGCTTCCCATCAGGAGACCGTGTGCTTGTTCGTAATTATGCGTTGCCAACCTGAGACTGGAGTTTAAAGGCCATGTAAGGCCACCATATTCCGCAAATATTTTCTTTTCTTTTACGAAAGTGTCGTGTATTTCTCTAAGGAATATATCCTATGAACTTATATTTGTTAGAAAAGGAGCTGTGTTTGTTTGAAAGAAACGTCGCGGTCGTAGACTAGTATATTTAGAAATTTTCGAGTACGAAGCTAGGGTTTTAATAGAAAATCCTGAACTTTTCATTGTGGAGCCAGCACCAGAGACATACGACAGCTTTCAATCTGCTATGACAATATTTGTCTTGGATATCTGACGCTTTGCATTTTACATTTTTGCTCAAATATCTTTTGTATCCCTTATAATATAAAGTTTCTATATACATAAACAAAATCCCATTTCACGTGGACAGCGCATCACGTCTGAACGAATGGACTAATTTTGCTAATTTTGTTTTTGTGTTAGAAATTGTCAGGAAAAGTTTCTTATGAAAAGAAAAAAATGGGAAAATTGTAGGAAAAATGAGAAAAACAATACCTTAACCCGTACACAGTGTTCGTAGCTGTTAATGTCAAGCTATACGAAATACGCCGGGTCGGCTAGTAATACATAAATGTTATGTACTTCTTAACCCCCGGCGGAAAACAAGGGGTTGTTATCAAATTGACATGACTGTGTGTTTGTCTGTCTGTGGCATCATAGCTTTTGAATGGACGGACCTAACAAAGCCCGCAATGGTCGTGTTCCGTGTTGGACGATAACGTAAACTTGTAATGTGGCAAAAACCCACCAGTAACATCTATTGGGTTTGTAGGAGGCAGAGGTCTCTTATTGTTTCCTTGATTGCTATCTCATAAATTGAAAAAAAAACACAAAGCTCTGAGAAAAAAAACCGATAAGAATCTTCGATATTTTTCGTAATAAGGTGAAAACTGGCACCTAATTTTATTTTTCGTAATTTTAGAATGGAGTAAAGCCCTATATTATTTTATAATATATCTTCTACATAAGTTTATAGTTTATATACCAATGCTTACATCATGAAAGGAACGATAAAGATTCTGCCAAGTTACGTCACTGAGACTTTAAAAGTGTAAATAAAGTAGCAACTAAGGGTTGAAACTGTCAAAACTGTCTGCTGGGAAAACATGCTCTTATTGTTATCCAAGTAATAAACGCAAGAAATCTAGTTTTAGCTGTAGGAACTATAGATACATAAAACCAATAAAAGTTTACGGTGTCTGGTAAAGGATTCCAATTGAGTGAAAAGTCTGGTAAATGTCAGTGATAATTATTGTCTGGAAATGCATGACGTGATTTCTAACACTGTCTTGAAGAATAGATGAGAAAAAGTTTGAACGAAAGTTAGTTGTTTCAATAATAGATATTTTTTTTCATAATTACGGCAAAGGTTCTGATGCCATCTTAGTTTATACTGCAGCAAAGTTGTGTTTAAGACTATTCTTTGGGTTTTTTAAATTTTACAAAATAAAATAGAAATAGACCCCATTTAACTAGACCATTACGTGTTTTGTTTTTAAAAGTATTTCGTAACTAAATAGCGTAAAACCGAACCCGAAAAAGATTTTATTCGTGCGTCGGAGATCTTAGACCATGAGTGCAAAGTTAAAAGACGTCTAGCTCAGAACACGGTAATAGCCAGCACTGACGTTACGGTAGTAGAAATAGGTAAGGCCGACGCCTTGTAACACTAATCCGATAAGTAGCTATATAGCATTCTTTTTAATAGTAGTAGCAGCCCTAAGCTTTAGTGTAGCTCTATCTTTCCTACACGTATTTCAATTTTCAGATTTTATAAAATAAACAAGATCTGGATCGTCAAGGAACTCGAGCTACGATAATATAACAGCGGTGAAACAGGCACTACCTCTTTACACGTTCAATATTTTCCAAGAACCTTGCTTGCTTCCACTATATTTTATACAACATTTACATTGTTGAAATTGTGCAAATATTTTACTACCTAGATGTAGGAGATACCTAAATAACCTATATTTATATTGCCGAACATTTTCAAGATGGAAAAGACTTAAAACAGAGAACTTTGTCATACGTCACACGATGAACCACCACGGTTTAAATCCTTTTTTTTAGGGTTCCGTACCTAAAGGGTACTAAGCCTCCGCTGTCTGTCTGTCTGTCTCCAGGCTGGATCTCATAAACCGTGATAGCTAGAAAGCTGAAATTTTCACAAATGGTTTTATTTCCGCTGCCGCTATAACAACAAATACTCGACATTAAAAAAAATAAAATATTAAGAGTTATAAATAAAATACGTTTCTTTTTCGTATTTTTTTGTTCAATATTAAAAACGGTAACAGGTAGACTCTTAAAGAATATTGACTTGTATATAAGCTTTTAAAATAAATAATTAAATACCAATAAAGTAAATAATTAAGGGGGACTCCCATACAAAAAACTTAATTTTTAATAGATAAATGATAGCATGGTACTCTTCGATTGCGAGTCCGACTCGCACTTGGCCGGTTTTTTACCTTATCGATTACCGATTGATAGATTAATTATGTGGAAGATCCTAAGTATGTCAAAACGCTTGAATAAAGATTTTTTTAACATTCAAGATAGGTATACAACAAGATCTCCTGATGGTCAGAGATAGCTGTGGTCTATATACATTAATGTTATAGGTACGGCGCTATCCTGTGACCGTAGTTTATGTGTGCAAGTCTACTGGCTACACACTCTAGGAACAATATCATTACCGAGGTAGGATTACGGCCAATATTAATAATCAATCCTAATCCAAAACTCGCTCTCGAAGTTTGATATTTTGATCCATTTTTATGTTATCGCTTGCCAATAACATATGTGTGGACTGGATGAATATGGCAATTAGGTATGGGATAGGCCGACGGATACGCAGCTATCTAGATTGCTTGAAATCCATTAGATTTAGATACATTATTAACACTGGCCGTTAGACAACTCGGTAGATCCTTAATTCAGTGAATTTTAGCGTTGGAGGTCTTGTTTGTAATAAAAAAAAATTGGTTGAATATATGCTCGTTTTTGGTATTTTTAATTTAGTATACGTGTTAACGGATCTCCTTCAATTTGGCATAGAGGTAGACCACAGAATAGCACAAAAACTACACTTTTCTCTTTTGAAATCTTGAAAAAATCATGGGATACATTTCACAGTAAACCGAGGTAGTCGTTAATAGAATAGGATAGAATAACTCTTTATTATGCACCAAAAAACATAAAAAAATACATTTAAAGAAACTTAAAAACTAAGTGATACACAAAGGCGGCCTTATCTCCAAAATAGCGATCTCTTCCAGGCAACCTTATTTTAAGGTATTAAAGAAATTTTGCACGATGGTGCTCTTAATAAACAAAAAAAAGAAATGTAAATAATAATATTAACATAAAATATCAATTGGAATAGTATTATTTAAAACAAAGAAAAAAAATATACCGAGTGAGAATGAACGTAGAAAGTGACGTTAAACTATATTTCTAAACATATTGATACCCGGAATCAAGAAAAAAATATAGTTTTAGTAGACTACATCTTGATGCATTTTATGTGTACGACAAATGTACGTGCTAGGGTTAAAGACGTCAATAGCGGATAGCTAATTTCGTTTTGGCTACTTTTATTACGGAAACGCGAAATCATTATACAAATATAATGCTCATAGCAGAAAATGTAACAATTGGCCGAAATATAAACTCGCCAAACATCACGTTTCATGAATAAACAATTCACAGACGCAGCGCCAATATTTACACTACTGCAACAATTTTTCATATCGAATCGAGAATACAAACTATTCGAAAGTGGTGATGAACATTTAGGTGTTTGCATTTCCGGGTCTGAGTGTTTATTAAATTTATTCTATTATATATTTACTTATTTCTATGTGCGACCAATGGGCGACCCCTAGGTCGCCCATTCGAAATTCGACCATAATAAAATTTGTTAACTTGTTAATAAGAACACCATCTTTATTTCTCAAGACCAACTACTTTGTTTCCAAACTTTTTAGTTCGCCATCTGTGATCTTTTATCGTTATCATCAACATATTTATTTGTGTGTGTCAAATGTATGGTAGTATGGGTAATGTTTCATTTATTAATTTAATATACTGTATAAGCATTTTTATTAAAAAATATTAGCGTTCTGCATTTCTCCTACACATAAACTATAAGTGTACCAAATTTTATGCTCCTGTGTCCTCGCAATTTTTGTGAAAATGGGTATAAAGGGGTCCAAAATTTTGGCATTACGTACTCGTATTTATATATAGATTAGTATCGTTGACTAACACCCTTAACAAAACATATAACTTATTTACTTTGGGGTTAGATTCAATTTATATAATTTGTCGAGAAATGTTAATTAAACATTATTTTTTATTTTGTAATTATCATGGTCGATTTTTAACCATTATCCTCGTACTAACGTTTGTTGGCGTAATAATTATACCCACACCCATACATCTTCATACTAAGTACCTCGCCAATTAGGCAGATGCCATTACTAAAACTAAAATATGCTTTAAAATAAGGAGTACATGTAATTAAATTTTATCAACTATTTTTATTCGTCACCGATATAATTTCGATAAGAGATTCATGCTAGGCTCCCAGTAACAAGAAACGGAACTCTGTACGCCAGTCACGGCCGCCAGCGAGTAATTCAAAGCGTTTAATTAACTCAAACACTTGAGAAATATTGATGCAAAATGGATCTGCTTTTCCCAGAATAATGAAAATATTATTCTATTGTCTTGAAAATTTAGAACACACAAACGCAGGCTGGATTTCATCGTCGTATTTAAACGCGCTTAATGTAAAAAAAAGTTTGAGTTTTTAGCGCCATCGTGAAAGAAGGTGGTCGTATTTCTTTGAAATTATTGAATTTTGTGTAATTTTAATTTGGGTGGGAATTATTTTTATTTTGTTAAGATAAAGTGCACAAGTGAAATGTTTATTAGACCAGGACATAGTGGCGCATCCGTTTGCAAAATTGTTATAATTCACATTTTTTTAAAAAAAAAAATCCGGGAGGTATCCCTGATTATAAAAGTGTAAGATGACACTTGATATCTTTCGATGTTATTGTTTAAACAACGAAAAATTTAATAAAATGCATTTTTTGCAACCTTTTTTTTTATTTTTTACAATATTTTGAATGAAAAAAGTCCTTACACCCATTATCGTATCTCCAACCCATTAATTGTTATCAATTTTTTTAAATTGAAAATCACCAAAAATTCAGATTTTCTCCAATTAAATAATATACCATAAAATTTAAAATGCTATAATTTTTCATTTTTTATCAAATATTTAAACTATACTTATCAAAGTAACCTAAGTAGATTTGAAAATTTTTTATTTTGTTATATGTTTTATTTACGTTATAACAATACGCTTCCTACACGTATGCCGTTTTGAGAGAGAAGTATTTTTATCTCACTCCCAACTCTATGTATAAGATGAGTGAGAGAAAGACCGATGACACGCTTGAAACATTTTTTGTTGCTTTTTAGCAATAATACCTTTAATTTTTTTATTACTATTTCTAATATCAGCCTATAATCATAGCCTGTATATTATATATATATATATATTGCCTCTGTGTTCTAACGGTCTTGCGTCGGACTTCACTTCTTTGCTCAGGGTTGAATATGTGCCCGCTTAGCCATAGGCTTATCACCTATCACAATGATGGACTTAGTGTCTTCGGCTAGTCGTGTGTGCTATGACAGTGCCTCTGCTTACCTCTTCAGGGATATAGGCGTGAAGATACTTTTATAATAAAGACAAAAATTCGTCTGTTTGAGGATTTAACAACTGGCACTAATGATGAACAAGCACTGAAACAATGATCAGTAGTTTAAAGTCAAAATTGTGTGTAGCAAATCCGTCTACCCGCAAAATATGAATAAAATAATAGTCACGCACAGTTTTCCGATCACGTCATCTTTCCCGCGTAAACGCGTCACGCTTCGTCAGCGTACCCATCTAACCAAGCCGGGACAGCAATTAGGCAAGTGCCTTGTTTCATTATGCATGACACTTTCTGTTCCTAAGCAGGGACTGCTCTAATTTTAGACTCATTGTGTACAATCGAGGAAGAAATTCTGGATTATTTTAACTTTAGTGAAGCCTTGTTTACACAAACATTTACAAGTGTCAAGGGTCAAGGCAGGCCATCGACGAAGCTTGGGAATTTTAGGCCGATGATGTGCGTAGCATGACAGCTTTTCAGTGGCGTTCTTGTTTACATCGCATAAATCCTTCTTTCTTTCTTATATGGTACCAAGCACATGAAAGTGCTGAAATATTTTCTTTTACAGTATAAGGTACTGAATAAACACATGGCTTTCCTTATGGTGAAAGACCACCGTTGCCTATAGACGTAGGTGTGTCATTGCCCTTTGACCAGGATTTACCTAAAGCCAATTGTTCAATACTGTCAGCTGTCGTATCCTCCGGACAGGAATATAAAACTGTCATTATGGCAGCAGAAATAGGTAAGGCTGTGGATTACAATTTTGACGAGTTGCAGCATGGCACTCCTCTGCTAGCTTCGCCAGTTGTCTTGCTAGTAATAAACCATTTAACCTTTGCTCACCTTTACGAGCTACCTGATAGGATGGTGGTCTATTCTGCTCACGAAACCCAGATCAACAAGGGAAAATGCGCATCGATATTCTTTTTCTGACAACTCTGTTAGGGTTGTCAGAAAAAGAATGTCGGTGCTCGCTTCCTCAACGTTTGGATTCAGCACAAATAATGAAGAACAAATCTAGTATCATGATTTAAAGGTTATACATATACGCAATTATGGTACCGTAGGCGTCAAAAAAAGTAAAACGTGATTCCCGCACAAATAAAATTAGGCGAGACCAATTAACAAAGTGGATTATTTTGTACGTGATTAGGGATAACATTGGGTCAGCCTATTTCCTGCGATAGCTGTTAATAATGGATTTTGGGGTAAGGTCGTGGGTTCGAAAGAAATGTATTATCCTAGACAGGTTTGCTTCCTGTATAATGCGATTTATTTAGAAACACTTGTACTTTCCACAATATATTTTATTATTTTTTATTTTTATGATTTCCCCGTGTTGGTCCGGGCTCCTTTGTAGAATAGACCATATGCCTTCCTTGCCAGGCAGCTCGTGAAAGGCGAGCAAAGGCTCACAGTCACTAACACCTTGAATTCTGACTAGGTGGTAGAGTTTAGCAGCGACTCGCCCGGATTGGTACCACCGATTTACCTATTCCTACCGCCATAACGTCATGACGTGTTCCGGTTCGGAGGGTAAGGTAGCCGGTAAACTTACTTTTGCTAGAGGCCTAACATCCCGGCCCCAGGTTGGCAACGCACCATTACCACCTTTGGCGTCTCTAGGCGGCGTGAATTTCTTACCATCAGGAAATCCGTCTGCTTGTTTGCCTTCCAATATCATAAAAAAAAAATAGCCAACCGGTTTCGCTATACAAGCATCATCAGGGCTATATAACAACTGAAGTTTTGTTGAAAATAATACCGTCTAATTGTCATCCTCAAAAATGACGGTAATTAAATAAAAAATACTGAGTGAAGTGTTTCTAAATAAATTGCATCAAGAATGGAATTCCACCAAGCACTGACGATAAGAAGTATAGAATGCTTCCTGTATGTTTTTTTTATTAGTACAAAAACAGGCACAAGTGTAGGTAGGCCTTTTGAAAGACCTTGTAATTTTAGTGAGGAATAAAACTATAATTATTCAATCTATATTAATATTGCAAAAGTCTGTCTGTCTGTTGCACTTTGACGGTTAAATTACTGAACTAATTTTGATGTAATTATATATTTAAAGATTCGGGTTCAAACATAGGCTATTTTTATATAGCTATTAACATATAACTGTTATACCATATATTATACCATGTTTATTTCTATGGTAGATTGTTTGTTAGCTACATACACTTTAAAAGGACCGGCCAAATATATGTGAGTAAACACTCAAGTAGTAATGCATTTTAGACATTATTGCCAAATTTTAATATTTACTTTAATAACATTTTTTAAATATAGTTCGCAAAATGCTTCACTTGTTGTCACGCTATATAAATAAGTAACTTTCGAAAATGCTTTTAGAAACTTCAGAGTTCAGACAATTTTAAAGAACTATCCAAACACACCCTATTGTTCTGTTATGTATGTTATAATACCAAAATAGATTAAACTAATGGTTTGATATAACTTGACATGGCCCATGGAGATATAATATGATGAAAAAAATATTAAGTTTTACTTAAGGGCTGCCCCCTCGTGTTATTTTTTTTTTAAATAAAAATAGTAAAGCTGTTTACAAGATACATTTACCTATCAAATATCAATTTTATAGTCTTTGGGAATAAAGTGGCTGTGACATACGGACAACGAACGTATCAAATCTAGATGTGTTCCGTATTTGTTATTCGGCTACGGAACTCGAACATGTTTAAAAATTAAAAATTGCTCTGAGAAACGCAAATAACTGCTAACGTGCTAATAAATTTCGCCACAATAGATACTAACAAGTGCTGCTACATTAAAGAATACACAACGTTACTAAAAGCAAAACTTTCAATACTTTATGATTATCTCCATTAGGTGTATAAAGCAGCTCTCCAACGACCACAGTTTGTATGAAATCAGAGTTCATCGTAACAGTTCAATGCACTCTCTATAAAAATCAGAGTATGCGCTTTGATCAATAATTAAAGTAAAACTACAAGATTACAATTGGAAATACATAAAAACGCCCAAAATTATTGACGTCAACAGTTAATTTACATGCATCTCTTCGTCTCTACTATAATATATTTTATTTATTTTTAATTTTAGTACCTATCCTTGTCCTCTTATTTCATAAAAATCGTTCTTTTTCCAACTCGGTTATGTAGGAGATAAGTCCGAAGTGCGCCGAATATATTAAACAATTTTAATTAAATATTTGGAAATTTAACAATATTAATGGTAGGTACGTAATAAATAGTTTAAATCCAAAACATGAGACCGATTTCGGAGCACACTGTAGTACAAAAAAATATTACCGTCATGAAATCAGTTATCAAAAAAATATGCGGAAATCTATGTACAATCAATAACACTTGTTGTCGTACCCTCGAAGTTAGATTTTTTCAAAACTTAAATAGAACCCTTTTGTGGTTATATCCTATAAAGCTTACTCGTAAAAGTATGCGTAGTAAAACCATTTCCGTTTTTCGTCAGTTGCAAAGAAAAAATGTTACCAATACCGACTAATTAAAATTGATAGATTTGAATAACAAAGCTTTAAGTTGTGCGGTATCAAATAAAACCGTAGTGACAGCTATGATAATGTTGTGTTCGATACACAATCTATTAGTGATTGTAGATCGATGCTCACAAATATAGCCTCACGTAAACATCGTAGCGAGCGTAAACAAAACGCTTTTAGATCCAAATGAGCGTCAGATAACTTTGTAATAGGATTTTAGTGGCCACGATACTATTAGATACAATCGCTTTAAGGAAAAACTAACCTAAGCTTGTGGTTTCGTCCGTAGAACATTAAAACCCCTTTTCAAAATATTTTCTTTTAATATGAGTATTCAGCTATTGGTCCAAACTCCTTTGCAGAATAGACCATCTGCTTCTCTACCAAGTAGCTCGTAAAAGGCAAGCGTAGGTTTATCGTCACTAACACCGTGACATCTGACTAGCTGGTAGAGTTTCGCAGCGACTTACCCGGATTCGTACCACCGCTTTATCTATTTGGTATCTTCGGAGGGTAGGGTAGCCGGGAAACTTACTTTTGCTCGAGGCCTACATGTCAGTTTCTGGTTGGCAACGCACCATAATCACCTTTGATGTCTCTAGGCAGCGTGAATTGCTTACCATCAGGAAATCCGTCTGCTTGTTTGCCTTCCAATATAATAAAAAAGAAACAATAGTTATAATTAATTCAATTTAATTAACTCTTTACAAAGCCTCACATGTCGACGATAATTTCAAACTAGGCCAAAAGTTTTACATGGGCTTTACCAGAAGGGAAGTTAGTTGCAAAATTATATGTACTTGTCACTTATAATGGCTTCCAATTATATTAATGGAGAATCAAAAGTTACTGCCATTACAACAGCTAACTATAGAGATCCTTAGTAGCTTAAATGGTAGATGGTCGTCAGCAGGAGACGAAGTCTAAGGTTTAATAGGAGTAAGTAAAAACAGGATTATTATGGGAACAGAATTGCTTAGTGATAAGATGTCGCAAATATACGTCTATTAAAGATGTAGTTCGTGCAGGGTTTCGGGCATCGTGTCTCTCGTTGGAACACTACAACTGCGAACAGTAAATTTAGTCAGCATTCTTAAATAACGCAAACGTAGCAAACCACTAATTTGGCTAGCGATGTAAGATTATACATATTTTATGATGATGATGATGAGATTATGATTCTAAGTTCTAAGTTATGATGATGATGATGAGATTATGATTCTAAGTGAATAATACAGAAAACATTTTTTTTTCAATAAACCCCCTAAAACTATAAACAAACTAACAAAGAACCATCTTGATCAGCTGCTTTCAGGCTAATAGTATCTAGGATATAAAACATTTTATTCACCGTATTTTTATTTTTTTTTTATTTTTTAGCCCTTGCCCTGTGCGTGGGATAAATTTCTATAAATTTTTAAAGAAAGAAAAAATTTTTCGCCCCAGGCAGGATTTGAACCTGTAACCTTTCGTCTCAAGCCGACGAATGCTCTAACCAATTGAGCTACTGAGGATTCAAGTCCCGTGGCGAAATTTTTAATTCCTTTCTAACCCGTTAACGCGGGTAGTTATGTCCTATAGATACACAATTCTGAGTACCCACCAAATGAGTTCATCACAGATGAAATTCACATTTTAGAATGGCCATAACTTTCGTTTCTTACATCGTATTTTTATTTTTTTTATTTTTTAGCACTTGCCCTGTGCGTGGGATAAATTTCTATAAATTTTTAAAGAAAGAAAAAAAATCATCTGTGATGAACTCATTTGGTGGGTACTCAGAATTGTGTATCTATAGGACATAACTACCCGCGTTAACGGGTTAGAAAGGAATTAAAAATTTCGCCACGGGACTTGAATCCTCAGTAGCTCAATTGGTTAGAGCATTCGTCGGCTTGAGACGAAAGGTTACAGGTTCAAATCCTGTCTGGGGCGAAATTTTTTCTTTCTTTAAAAATTTATAGACATTTTATTCACGTTCACCTTACACTAAAGCACTTGTGAAGAGTCTATATAATACTAAAAACTAGCACCGAATCGAAATCGGTCTATCCGTTAAAAAGTTAAGATACCGCAGACAGACACACTGGTACGTCAAAC
>NJDD01000057.1:533500-550372 GCA_002245505.1 Calephelis nemesis
GGGAAAGCCGAGCGTTGTGAGACCACACAATATGTTTTCCACCCGGAACACAGTTTAAGGCGAATCCCAAGAACATTCCATTTTAAGGTATATTCCGATGGCACACATTTCTAATCCCCGTCAGAAATAGGGGTGTAATAAGTTAAATGTGTTTGTATGTGGGCGTGTGTGTGTGTGTGTGTGTGCGTGTGTTTNAATGGACGTGCTTCGATGCGGCTTTTATTTATTTTAAAACTGATGTGATTTTTAGCTACATTACGTATGGCCACAATCAGGGACGTCAATCATCTTATCTTAATCAATCATTAAGTTAACATTTTCAATCTGAAATTGTAGCTTAACGATAGATTAAATTTTATTTGTCGTCTTTGAGTGCCGTATATTATGTCACCATTGTGGTCTAGTGGTCCGGTGTTTAGTTGATGGTAAACAAATACTTTTGTTACATTATGATTATAAAACTAGATGTTGTTGTCTTTATAGTTTATAACAAAAACTATTTAGTTTTCTTGCAAAATCGTTTAGATATCGCGACAAAAATTGTTTATCTCACTTTCAAACCTGAAACAATATGTGGCCATGTTAAGATATAAAATTATAACGTAACATTGCTCCATTCTGTTGTAAAACAAGAAGAAACAAACAAACACACTTTCAAATTTATAATATAGAGTATATATAACATATATAGGATAGGAGTATGAATACTAGTATTGATACAGATGAGCTTTTATTTTATGTTTATTTAGTTACATTTATTTCTCGACTACAATCCATGTCAGTAAATAATTGAATTCGTCTCTTCTCGTTCCTAAAGTCTCTCATATTTTTCTCTTTTTTCCGCGCACATCGGTGTCATCCTATGTCCGTCACAGTTTTTTTGTGTCAGAGTATATTATATGCACTTGAAAACTACTTATTTTTTTATTGCAAACTGAGATTTGTAATACGCAAAATCAATTTTATAATTGTGAGCCTCAAACTATTTTTTTAACAAATTACAGTAGTAGCTGCGCGATTTATTGAGTGGGACTGAAATAAAGGGTTGGTTTAAAACCTATAAAGACATGTTTTGTCCGTTGATGCGGTTATGTAGAAACATTTAGTCTATGTGTAGAAAGAACAGACAAATAAAAGATTGACAAGTATTATACAGTGCGAATATGAATGGTTGCAGAAAGAGATACTTAGGGTAACTTTACATTCTAGTTAAAATCGTTCGCGTATCAGTGTGCGTTACCCCAGCAAGAAAGTAGCACGTAGAGTGATATGAGTGGGACAAATAATTAGTGCTCGATCGTTGTCGTTTTGGAAATAAATGGAAAAAAAACACTTCTAAGTAAAATCTAAACTAACTATCGAAGAGTTAAAATTGCACATGAGCAGAAATCTTATATTTGTGCAAACTAAAAATAAAATTTGTGCGCCTTCAGGTTTTCGAGATATTAATTACTGCGGTAACGTTTTAATCTTTAATCGCGTATCTCAAAGACTATTATATGTGCACCTGTAGAATAAACACGCACAAATAGCTCTTAATTTGGGCGTATTTGTGACAAAATAAGATTAAGTCTTTCCTACCGTGTATATTTACCATAAAAAAATTCAAAAACCTACATACATGCGTTTTTGAATAATATGAATTAAAGTGGAAAAACGGCGTCTTAACTTTAACGTTACTTCACAAATTACTGGCTCAACCGATCCTAAGTTTTCCTATTTAGTTGCTAACCAAAAATTAGTACGTTTAGTCAAATAATATGTAAGAATAATCAAGTAATATCCAGTGTTAAGTATTTCGCATTAAGTAAAGATAAACTGGGGTAACGCAGCCCTAGCAAAAAGTGTTTTTCCGTTTATTTCCAAAACGACAACATGCACAAATTTTTTATTCGGCGCACATTTCTTGCTGGGGTAACGCACACCGCGTATCATCCGAGAGTGGTGTCTGGCAAGTTTGTAAGAATCATCCGAAAGTGGTATCTGGCAGGTTTGTATGAATCATTTGAGAGTGGCACATGATACACTCTACCTATCGCGCTAGAAACTTGGCGTTAAGATATGCATAAGCCCTCAGAGACTCATTTGTCAGGATGGACTTAAACGTTATTTTACATCAAACGAACGTTATCGACTTTCCCTCGGTAGATATTGATTCTGCTTGACACGTATTTTAATTTAACCCAATAAAATTGGTACAACGGAAAATTGTTCATTTATTTAATTTTCAGCAATTCTTCTTCTTGATATAAATTTCTACATTTTTTCCGTCAGTTCGTGTCCCGGTAATTCTTTCTTAGGAGGCGTCCATTCTACGTGAAGCCATTTATTAATTATCGACTCTCCCTTACCCTCTGACCCCTATCCCTGATGAGATATCGAGAGATTCGGCTTAATCCTATTCATTATCTTATATGCATCCGTATGCAAAGTATACATGCCCCACTAAATTAATTGGTTTAAAATATATGTTTTAGAGTAAATGAAAAAAGTGCCTTCACGCCCATTTCCCCGAAGACTTTGACAGAGGCACACCCAAGACGCTTACGACTAAACGAAAGCACTAAGTCCCACAGTGGGAAGCGAAATAATAAATGATTTTGAATGTTGATTTATTTTAAATTTTCGACTATCTTGCAAAGTCTCGTTAAATGTTGTAAGCGATTTAGTTAATAACTTTAATTATTAGAATAAATATTAAAGTTACATGAGAGCCATTTGCCGTCACATTTTTTGATACGTTATTTAGCCTCTTGTTATGCTCCACTACTGTATGCCTCTTGTTATGCTAACACTGTATGTTATCGTCGAATTTCATACTTGGTTCTTCGTGATATTTGTTTCGTCAATTGTCGGGGAACTTATTTTCTGGTACGCTCCACGAAAAATGATGCCATTAAGTTTCACGTCTTACGTGTGTACATTAATGTAAACACAATTTTTTTCGAATAAAAAAATACATTCCTTTTGCCCTTTCCTAAAAGTAAGATAATTCTGATTCGACTCCTCTTCCCCCTAGAACGCCTTAACCGACGACCCTTAAACATTTCTAGATTCTTTGAACTATCTTATTGGGATAGAAACATTTTGTCATTTGTGCTTTGGATACTTTGTTGACGATAAAAATAAAAGTGCTTTATTCTGACAACAATAAATTGAATTCTCGATCGTTTGAATTTTCCGCTAAATTTCATCCCGTCAGTGGAATCGTAACGACATCGTTAGTGGAATGCTGTAATGATCAAAATGACATTCAGATGAAAGGTCCTCTTATTTCGGGGAAAGTGTGTTTCATTTCAACCGACTCCAAGAGAAAGAGGTTGTCAAATCGATAATTTGTGTGTTTATACGCGATTACTCGACCAAAAAACGTGGATTGAATGTTGTTTGAGAAACTACGATGGACGGTGTTTTTTTTTCGGAGAGGTTATGATTCCGAGGAGGTAGTCCCATATCAATTTGATCAAGATCTGTCCAGTGGTTTGTAAGTACATAATTCACCAATTATATTATGGCAGTAGTCCTAACTCCTACGTCAAAGTAGGAAAAAACTTTGCATTTTAATTTGATGATTCCTTTCGAAAACGAAATTATTAAATTTATTATTAATTAAATGAAAACGATGCAAATATAACTAGGAGTTCGTCCAAGCTTCGTACGGCCAGATAAACTTCTTTGTTATTATAATATATTAACCATCCTCATGAATCATAAAAAAACCACATCAAAACCCGTTGCGTAGTTTTAAAGAACAAACATAGAGACAGCCAGCAGAAAGCGACTTTGCTTTATACTATGTGCTGAAACAACATCTAAAGTGCCCAAAGGCCAAGGTTGTCTCTGTTACATTACGAGAGCAGTATATTCGTTTGCTGATTTATCCCATGACAAAATATATAAAAAGTTTCAGACAACTGTCATGCCAAAATAGTAGATTTTTCCAATAATTGTGAGCTTGCTTATCTCTCTTGGTAATTAAATAAGCCCCTCAAAGGCCCAAATATGGCGTCTGTTCCCGGAATGACGTAACGGACCCTATTTATTTTCACATTTAAAATTTGCACCCGAAAGTCCGACCTAAAAATATCGCGCCCTCCATTAATAAATTGACTTATGTTTGGAACGTTTAGTTATTGAAATTCTAGCAGTTAATTGTAAATAACCTATTTAGATTCTGTATGTATCAGTAAGTATGAATACGTGAAAGGTCGCGACTATATGAAAGGTTCCCCGCGTTGGTCCGGACTCTTTTGCAGAATAGACCATCTGCCTTCCTGTGCTAGGCAGCTCGAAAAAGGCGATCATAGGCTTACTGCCATTAACACCGCGACATCTGACTAGGTGATAGAGTTTCGCAGCCACTCTCCCGGATTGGTACCACCACCTTACCTATTTCTGTCGCCATAATATCAGTGCTTGCTGTTGACGTGTTCCGGTTTGGAGGAAAAGGTAAAATTATTTTTAGTTGAAATCTAACATCCCGGCCTAAGGTTGGCAACACAACATTACTACCTATAGTGTCTCGAGGCGGCGTGAATTTCTTACCATTAGGTAATCCGTCTGCGTCCGAAACTGTCGATATTATATTATAAATAAAATACAAATATGTATTAAACTTAAGCGTCTCCTTAGTCGAAGGTTTATTCACGAGGCTCGGGTTCAATTTTCTACATGGATAGGTAATTGTGTGATCAACATATTATATTGGACAAGACAGTGAACAAGCACACAGCTCTCCCGATGGTAAAAGACAACCGTGGTGTATAGCAGCGGTCGGCAACCCGCGGCCCGCCGACGTCTTACTAGCGGCCCGTGAAAGTTTTTTTTGTAAATAAGTTCTAAACATCAAAATAAATGCATAAACGTTCCGCGCTTGACTGTATAATATACGGCGTATAGTGTGAATTTAGCCTCAGGAACGCGCTTTTCTGCGTCCATCTTAATTTTTCTATGGGATATGACCAATTATTATCGGTAGGTACATTTAGCTTCTAGGGTTAACATTGCGAGTGTGGTCCACCTTTAGTTTATTATGCCGCCTTGTGGCCCTTGCCTGCCAATAGGTTGCCAACCGCTGGTCTATAGACATTACATATTATGCCATAGTTGCGTCACCATCCTGGACCGGGGTTTTAAGACTATTATGCAAGTCGTTCAAGCTGTTTAGATACCATTTTGGAATACCCGTGATAATAGGGTATGTTGGTACGAGAGATCACGCTTTGATATCTATATTCGACTAGTATTTCTTATCACTAACAAATCCGTCTGCATTTTTGCCTTCTCTCAAAATAAAAAAATAACAAATCATACATGCACATTAAATATCCCTAAGTATTCCTGGACAACTTACACAAATTGAATCTAACCCAGAAGTAAGCAAATTATATGCTTGTGTTATGGGTGTTAGTTAACGATACTAATACATAGAAATACTTATTAGAGAATACTAACTTAATACTTAGCAGAATAAATGTAATAAGCACCCAGGACCCGGAAATGCAGACGTCTAAATGTTCATCACACAAATGCCTGCCTCCACTAGAATCGAACCCGATCCTCGCGGTAAGTCGATGTAGTTAGGCGTGTACCCTAGCCACTCGACCAACGAGGTGGTAAAATTGAGACCATTAATTGTAACACAACAGAAAGACGGCAACTTTTAGATATGATTTTAATTAATTTACTCTTACATTATTTTTCTGCATTCGACCATGTTATTTATTAATACAGCGTTGCAACTTGATTCAAAAACCGAGCCAAACTTGGAAAACAAAAATATTCAGTGAACTTTCAGTAACAGTAGACGATAAATATCTAGCACGTGAGTGATTCGTATTCATTTTGTACGCGTAAATGAATGGATGTTTTGCAACATTACTACTATTTAAATTATGAGATTCGGCATGACACTTTTTCTCTTTTTACACTTTATACTTTTATTTTTAAATTGGCTGAACTAATCTAAATTTAAGCGAAATGATTAATTATGTGTAACAACAACTCTATAGAGATATCATCTTTAAATTACATTCGGATTTGCGAAGCTTGACGAATATAGTCGAAGCGCATAATTTAAATAGTACTACTGTAACGTTTTTGGGCAGTGTTTCGTGATATGCCTCAAAATCTCTATTACACTAAAATACAGTGAATACCTTTAGATAACAAATTTTGACATGAAAACGTTTTTTGTTGAATGAGATAACACTCAAGAAGGAGGCCTTCCTACAGGTAAGATAACCGTTAACCTATAGGTAGCGTAGATTCTACTGACGCGTCGCTATCCTATAGAATGAACTTTAGACTTCGTAAAAAATAAAATGCTAGTAGAACTGCTAACTAATGAGCACTGACGAGTCAAAGCAATTATAAATTTAGTGCCTTTTGTTTTTCAACTAACTGAACTAAATATAGCACTTCAAAATAATTTGTTTATTTGCTCTTTATGTCAACACAAATATTTTTCGACTTTAAAACAAAATCTGCGCATTAGCAAAGAGAAAGAAATAATTGATAATAATATGTACATTTATATATATGCATCCAGATAAAAAAAAACGCACGTTTCACATTGCTATTGGGTGATAGCGTGCAAGTTTCCCCGTGTTGGTCCGGCTCCGCTAGGTACTCTGCCTCGAACGAGAAACTGGAACGAGTAATTGTCGATTTTTAAATTTCGCTTGTGGATAATTTATAATTTTGCAATTATGTCTAAGATATTCAATGAAATTGGTTAGGTAGTTGTGCATGAAAAAGCTTAAGGTAACTAATGTATTTTTAAACTGACAAAGATTGACACCGTATACATTTAAATAGCTTCCAAATTACCACAAAATAAGTGGCATATTTTTAAAACTTCGAACGGTTGTAATAGATTATCAATAAAATTTAGATAAATGAATTTTATAGATCTATAAAAAAGAACTATCTTACTTATTTTATTGTAACTCAAATAGTTTTGGCAGCGTTTTCTATGAAAAAAACTCCCGATGTTTTAATTTTTCCGACATCTTGAACAAATATCTTCATATGTCATTCAATTTACACAGAAGCATGAATAATTACAAATCTAAATATTCTTTAGGAATCGCTCTATTTATTGATGAAACCCATATACAAACCGTTCTTCAGTTTTTAAGATTTTTGTACATAAACAGATTAAAGATATGTTTTGAAGATACCGGTTTTAATCAACGATTCTAATACTGCGCAATATCCACAAAATTGTAAACCAATTGCGTCCGAGAGGGACGATAATTGAATCTACCCCGCAAAAGCCAAAGCGATGATATTGTTCCCGGAATGACGTAAGAGGACCTATTTACTCTAACAATTTAAACTCTGTATCCGACAGTCCGACCTTAAAATAGCAGTGCAACGTTGTTTGAGTTTGAGCTAACTTTAGATATTCATCGAACTTTCGCCTTACAGTAAAAAGAGAAATTAGTTACGTACCATGTTGCTTTTTCTATTGTGTTGAATTACAATAAGCTAAACACATATCTCGGTCGTAAAAAAAGTTGCTCAGTAACTCTAAGAACGTTAAAAAGAAATATCTATCATGAATGTCGCGAAAATATTTTTCTATAGTTGTGCCTATTTTTTTATGATATTAGAAGGCAAACAAGCAGACGGATATCCTGATGGTAAGAAATTCACGCCGCCTAGAGACATCAAAGATGGTAACGGTGCGTTGCCAACCTGAGGCCGGGATGTTAGATCTCGAGCAAAAATTAAGTTTACCAGCTACCTTACCCTCCAAATCGAAACACGTCAATGGCAAGCATTGGACTTTATGGCGGCAGAATAGGTAAGGTACAATTAATCTTGTCTTTCGTTACAGCAATTTTAATCGTGGCAAGGATGAGCTGTATTAGGTGAATGAATATTTCTATACGTTTTATAAACTTGCTAAAAATAGAAATGTAATCTAAATATGTAACAACTAAAACATACAATGAACTATTACAAAGTCATTTAAGTACTTACGTAGCACCGAAGCCTCATGTAAACATTTAATTCACCCAACAAAAGCTAAAAAGCACTAAAAGGGTCCCTTATTTGGCTCCGTGTGTGAGGTAAGTGCCCTGGAAACAGGGTTGCCAGACAGTCCATATTTGTCTGGATAATCTCGTCGGAATATCTCGACAAATATCTCTTGAAAAATAAAATTTTAAGCAATTTAATGCAACACATGCAACATGGTTCAATTACTATTTTTTAAGGTTTTTTATTAATTTCTTTTTTTTTTATGTTATAGGAAGGCAAACAAGTAGACGGATTTCCTGATGGTAAGAAATCACGTCGCCTAGAGATACCAAAGATGGTAATGGTGCAATGCCAACCTGAGGTCAGGATGTTAGGCCTCGAGCAAAAGTAAGTTTACCGGCTACCTTACCCTCCGAACCGGAACGCGTCATGAAGTTATGGCGTTCTTTGTCAATGAGCCGATTTAAATATTCTTTTTTTGAAACATATCTTTTTCTTCTTTTTTTAAGTAATTTTAAGGTAGTGTGTTACCAAGTCTAGATCTGATTATGGGGTCCAGGAAAAACGAGGACAGTGCTTAATACCTTGTATTTTAGATGATATAACAGTGAAATTGAAATCCAATGTTTGTATTTGAGTTTCTCGCCCGATCTTCTCATATCAGTGCATGGCCGCGTTCCGATCCGGTGGTGGATTATAGTATTGTATAGACGCGTCACAAGTGTTATTTTATAGTCTACGTGAAATAAACTATTTAAAAAAAAATGCAGTTTCTCTTCCAATAAACTTTATTTTAGGTATCTCTTTTTCACTTACACACTAGTAACGATTTGTTATAATGTATAATTAAATCTATTTTTTTGTTATAGTAAGCCATACAAAGGAAATATTAGAAATCATTGATTTTCTTAGACGTTTCTACCATCAGGCGATCCGTATTTTTACTAACCAAGTTCAAAAAAATAAGGAGGTTCTCAGTTCGGCCGGTATATATTTTTAATGTATGTACACCGCTTTCGCCGAGGTTGCTGAACCGATTTACCTAATTCTTTTTTTGTTTGATGTGAAATAGTTTCGGATTGGTCCCACAAAAAATTGATTCAGGTAGGCCTATTAGTTTTTATTTTATGAGCACCTATCCCAATGACTATTTTTATAAAATTAAATCATATCAGCAATAAACTAAAAAGTATTAAATAAAAATAACAACTTTAAAAAACCAACTTCAGAACTAAAAAGTAAAAATAATAGGGATTTAATATTATCTGTATACTACCTATTATTTACATGTGCCATTTACGAATAGGTTTCAAGTCGGTACCAAGCCAATTTAATACTTATCACAATATAATTATTAGCTTAAGGCTTGGCAAAAACTTCAAACCTATTATTAAATAGCACATAAAAATAATATGTAGCATGTAATTCATATTAAATCTTTATTATTTTTTACTTTTTGGTTTTTTTAACGTAGTTATTTTTTTGCCAATGTTAACGTAATCACCCTTAATCCTGTAAATAAAAACATTGAAAGATCTTTTAATAGATCTTTAAAAGATCTTATATTGTTTAATCGTCTGCCAAACCGCTAAAAATATCGACAAATTAGAATTTTGTTTAGATATTTTGGTCTGGTAGTCAGCCCTACCTGGAGAGGGCAGGGGTGCGCGCTCGACCCCAATAACGGGCCATTTACTCCAAGCCATTTATTTTTGAGCTAGCTCATCACATGATCAAAATTTAATATGAGATATTTGTACTATATACTACCTTTTTTTGCAACTACGCACACGTATTAAAAAGCAGCCTATATTCTTATGTTATAAATATTGGTGATAATTCTGCTATTTTAGATGCATGCTATCTTTCTCAAATGAAACAAAAGAGATGGAACAATTAAGACATCTCAGATTGGTGCGGACATGTCTAATCGTAATGTATTTAATTAACATTTTCCGAGTTATAGATTAAACTTCTGTAGAAATGACGTACAGAGTACAGACTAATCGGACAGCACTAAAAGTGTTCTGTCTCTTTTCATTACTTTCGTTGAAAGAAGATAACAATAACTTGAAATTAGTTTACTGAGTGTGCAATAAAATTACCACCATTGTATAACATTTAAGATATTTAATATGTGTGTAAAAAGTCAATTGGCCACTTTTTATATTATAAACAAACAACCAGGCGTTAAAGTCCGGTGAAGTTGTAAAAACCGAGAGGTTAGCAACATAATTAGCTATTGAGAAAAAACGAGGCGTATTTTCAGATATTAAAAAATACAAGTCGCCTAGAGACACCAACAGCCTTTTCACACAAAAAAATTAGATGCCTGTTTAACTAAACACTGTCTAAAATTGATAACCAACAATGACATGCTACACGTGGATGACGTGTCAAAATGTTATTGGTTGAAAATCCAATTTTAAGCAATGTTTAATAAAACAAGTGTTTAATTTTTTTATGATAAAACAGCAAAAAAATTAAAAACGCGTTTGTCAATTCAAAGTGCCTAGTGTGTAATAAAACTTTTTTAATGCCCTATAGTCTACATTAGGATATATATACGGAATAGGACGAAGCACTGACGTAACGTCAGGAAAGCTTAAGGTGTTTTTTTCTTACAGTTAGACTGAATGCACTAATGGAATTACCTAGTAATAAAATTATGAGAAGCTAGCGATTAGGTCGTTAAACACTACTACACCTTTAGCAATTAAACATAAAATGAAGGCATTAAATGTAGTAAAGCAGAAAACTATCGCCCAATAAATAATTGCTTAAAATAATGTTTATTCCTATTAAAGATGAATTAATGCACATACATTTTTTATTAAGAACTAGCGGCCCGCTCCGGCTACGCACGGGTATAAAATAAACATATAAACTTTTCTCTTCGATCACTTTTTCTAAAAAGAACCGTAAAAATCTGTTGCAAAGTTTTAAAGATTTAAACATACAAAGGGACATAGGATAGAGAATGGGACTTTGTTTTATACTATGTAGTAAAACACAATATGCTATATATTCATACGTGATGCCAAAACTTTCGACCCCTTTTTACGAAAATTGCGCGGAAGCAGGAGCATAAAATTTAGCACACTTATAGTTTATGTGTAGGAGAATATTTTTCAATATTAATGCTTATAAATTACATTAAATTAATAAATAAAACATTACTCACACTACCATGCATTTGACGCACACAAACAAATACATTGATGATATTTATCGTTGTCTCAGAGTACAAAAGAAGTGTTTTAGCGCCATATGTAGTGTTAACCAATTGCATTCATGCAAACCACTTTTTAAATCACTTAAAATTTTACCTTTACCTTGTTCGTATATCTTGGCTGTACGTGTATTTGTAAAAAAACATTATCATTTGTTTTAAAATAAATGCTGAAACATTGGGAATTTCGTGTTTTAGAAACAGTGAGAAATTGCATGTGCCGAACCAAAAACTTAATATTTGTAAAAATAATGTTTACTGCATGTCCATTCGTATATACAACCAAATTCCTGATAATCTCAAATCTCTTCCATTAAAAATATTTCGAAGGAAAATATTTAACTTGTTGTTAGATAAAACATATTATAGTGTCAAAGATTTTCTTGTAGAAAAGAATTTATAGTAAAACAACTAATAATTATTAACCAAATATAATGAAAGGTATGGTTGCCGAGGAGTTTGTTTCGCCGTTTCTTCTCTTATCTGCCTAGGTTTGGAAACGGTGGTAGTTTACGGTAGACAGGGTTAAATTCAATTATAGTTATTAAATATTTTGGTAATAAATAATTAATCTAGTTATAAATATGAATAATTGGCTAAGAAGTTAAAGCATATGTACCTTATTAAGTAATATTTTTTATAAATGTTAAAATATTTGCACACCAAAATATGGTAGAATATGTTGATATACTTAAATATTTTTGTAACATCTAATTTACACACACATTTCCGCAAATAAATAATTTTCTTTCTTTCTCAAATTGGGCATTAAAAAGTTTGGAAAATGACGTTCTTATCAACAAGATATTAAAATTTATTATGGACGAGGTTGGCAACGCACCACTTCCACCTTTGTTGTCTCTAGGCCTTGTTTGCCTTCCATCATCATAAAAAAGTAAGCAAGATAAAAGTTATACACAAAGTTTCTCAGAACATAAAGTATTTTCTGTCGAATTTAGTTAGAATCAATCCAATAGATTCGGCGTGAATCGCAGTCGTAATACAGCTATATAAACAGACCGGCAGTTAAAAATTCTAATAATGCTAAAAACCTGTGTTTTGTAGCCGCCTGTACCCGGTGGTAGTTTACGGTAAATAGGGTTAAATTTATTATCATTTTAAAATTATTTGTAAGTTATAATTCAAATTGTAATAAGAATAAAACTATTTGTCGTATGAATATGAAAACATTGTGTATATAATTAAATAATCACTTATAAAAATATTAAATTATTTGCACACCACAATGTGGTAGAATATGTTGGAAAGCTTAAATAATTTTGTAACAACTTCAACACGCATATTCCGCAAATAAATATATTTTCTTTCTTTTTCTATTTTTGTAAAATATTTTCAAAGTGCAGAATTCACTTATCTATAGTTTTATTATAACAGTTAAGAGCGATGAAAGTACAGGCGATGTAAACAGTGCCTAACGAGTTCTAGACCTTTTAAGGGTTCCGTCACCGAATAGCAAAATCTGAACGCTTACAGATGTCCGTCTGCCAGTGTGTATGTCACAAACCGTTAGAGCTACGCAGTTAAAACTTGGTCGATTGATGTATTCTGTGAATTGCTTTACGATTTTTGTACAAAAATCCACATCTAAATTAAAAAGAGGTGCTTACCATAAACGGAAAAAAACTAGAAATAGTTTTCTTTTTCATCAAACCAAACATGCAGGCATCAGCAAAGCATAACAAATTAAACAACGCACGGAGTAATATAATAAAATGAATAAGAGCACATCGCCAACAATTTTTTTTACAGATTGGTAAAACCTCTTTTTGTTATATTTATGTTTCAGAAAAAAATAATAAGAAAAAAGGAAACAGTCTTGTGCCAAGTTTCAAAAAATGACGAACACTTTCATAGACAATGGTAAATTAAATGCCCTCCCTAACTTTTAAAGTATAAGAGTGAAAATGCAAAAAAGTATAAAATTTACTGTAAATCTCCATCAAACTGTTATTACATAATATAGTTATGGGTTTCGAAATGTAGCTCGTTTTTAATATTCGCAATTAGATGCATTTATGCAAACACTAAGAAATACATTTTTTTTTGTTGGATGATTTTTAAATCATAGTGATATTTGGAGATATCCAAATATCTACATATCTACATATAATCGCCTCTGTCGTCTAGCAGTTCAGGTGTTAAACTTGACTGCATGAGGACCCGGCTTCGAATCCCAGGTCGGGCAACAAAAAGTAAATCATAAATATCCTTAAATAGATTACACATATTAAACAAAGTAAGTATGTTATATGCTAGTGTACAAATAGTGTATGTAGTGGACAAATAGAAGAAAAAATCGGTATTAGGTAGTGGGTGTACGTGTGTCCTTTGCACAATGCTAATTCGATCTATCCGTTCGTGTATGGAAAACTTTTAAGAGATGGTAAAGGACCATATTTTTGGAGGAACTTAGACAGTAACACTTCTTAACAGCTTCAAAAGGAACAATTAACACTTTGTGTCGCCTCTGTGATCGAGCGGTTCAGGTGTTAAACTTGACTGCATGAGTTCCTGGGTTCGAATCCCAGGTCGGGCAACAAAAAGAGGGTTTTTTCGAATTTTCTTATAAAAAAAATGTTGTTCGGGATTGTGAGTGCTCGGTTGGAGATAGGCTTGCCACCTATCACATTGTGGCACTTAGTGTCATCAGCTAGTCGTGGGTGCCCTGGTTGTGCGTCTGCCTATATCTTGGAGGATATGGGCGTGAAGATACTCTACTTTACATATATACATTATATTATCCGTAATCTATGCTTACTACTACAGAACCCTTGTAAGCAAGTTCGACTTACACATGGCCAGATTATTTAATGTTTAAACAGCACTCTTCTGGTTTTACTGCGCGAGATAAAACCCTTGTTTCCTTTATATTTTCACTGCGTTTCACAGCCGTCCTTATCGCCCCTTTTTCACTCAACTTTAAAAAGCGCTATCTCTCCCTTTGTATTTTTTAAATTAATAACAACTTAAAATAAAATTCTTTAAGAACGTTCATTGTGTAAAATTTTCCAAGGTTTTAAATTTCTTTTAGACTGTAATGGTGAAGAATATAATTTTGTATATAGATACGAAAAATGTGAATGGTGCGTTGTCAAGTTTAGTATAAATTTACCAACTAGACTATCCTCTAATCACGACCACGCAATGACGAAAAATGAGGCTACGTCTGTGGAACTTAACTATTAATATTATGTTCAACTAACCGAGCCGACAGATGATGTCCTAACCTAGCTCAAAATGTTTTTTTTTAATAATAATAATAAATCATCTTTATTTCACATAAACCTACAAGAGGCACTTGTGACGGGTCTATATAATAATAAATCTACCAATTTAATATTATCCTTCCCCTGACAATACACAACAAAAAAAGAATTAGCAAAATTGATGAATGAAATATCATTTTTTATGGACAAACTTGAAGTGTGGTTCTTCTTACTTTCCATGGAATTTTTATATGATCCTTCTCAATACAACAAGAAATTAGAAAAATTGATTTATCCGTTCACGAGTGATGCGATGTTCACACGAAATAGGTTTACATTTTTATATAAGAATACTGAAGGTGGTATTAACGCACTGAATCTAATTCCTTATTTTTTATTTTTTTATGTTTTTTATGTCATTTGTAGGCAAACAAGCAGTCGGATTTCCTGATGGTAATATGTACACGCCGCCTAGAGATACCAACTACCACCGTTGGTGCGTTGTCAACCTGAGGCAAGAATGTTAGGAATGTTAGGAGCAAAAGTAAGTTTAATGGCTATTTATTCTTTCAAACTTAACACGTCGACGGCAAGCACTGACGTTATGGCGGCAGGTATCAATCCAGGGAGACGCTGCGAAACTAGACAGATGTTACGGTTTTAGTGAAGGTCAGCCTATGCTCGCCTTTTACTAACTACCTGGCAGGAAGTCAAATGCTCTGTCCTGCAAAAGATCCTGGACTAATATGGGGTTAAAGCAAAGAACTCTCACGCTAAAACAAGTAAGCTAACAATGCAACTATCAGAGTAGAAAAGTTTATTCATGATCGACAAATCTTTACTTAATTATAATTGTTTCATTATTTATTAAACGCGTCAGGGTTTCACAATTTCGCCGATAGCTGCATATTGTCATTTTCCTAGGGACCGCCCATTAAACACGTGTGGCTTGAAAAAAGGGGAAGGGAATCAGCAAAAAGAATAGGATATAAGAAAAGATAGAATATTTTTGTTCATTATAGGTGCAAATTCTAAAACGCAACTATCCATATGATGAAAAAACCCTTGCTAATTTTTGGTCCAAGGACAATATTAACAAAACATGTTAATTTTCCTATCCCGATATGTTTAACACATAATATACATATACAGCTATTTCATGCTATAAACATAAAAATAACGAAGGAAAGAATTTGTTATTATTATGCCATTCTAAATCAAACTGAAAAACTATCATAATTTTTATTACTAGGCAGGTTTTGTGCTTAAAGTTTACGCTCATATCCCCAAAGAGGTAGGCAGAGCCACAATCTTGGCGCCCATCACTATCCGAAGACTAAGTCCCACAATGTGATAGGTGGCAAGCCCATCGTCAACCGGGCACACATCTAATCCTCTAAACGTTATTTTTATTAAAAAATACACATTTTTCTAGTTTTTTGTTGTCCGACCCAAGACTCGAGTCCGGGACCTCAAGAATTTAAGTCCGATGCCGGACCGCCAGACCACAGCTGCGATAAACTATCAGGCAAAAGTTCGATGAAGTCTTGACCCGTAAAAGACTGGTAGTAATTTGACAAAAGAAAAGCTTAAGAACATCTTGCCGTCAAAATGCGTCCTAGACTCGTCGTAGAACTCGTTATCGAAAGTTAGTATGAACTTTAAAAGTTCGCCCCAACTTTTATGAAGTTTGTACACTTTGGACTCACAGAATTGCTGCATAAAATATTATTCCACTTACTTGATTGAGGTATTTTATTGAATCAGGCTTTACTTTGTGGTAACCTATTTTCGCAGATAAAAAAAGTACAAGAAATACAAGTGTTTGCTTCAAAAACGTGTGTATACAACGGAATTCAACCAAGTGCCGACGATAACAAGCATATATTCCAAAAAATAATTATGGTTATTTTGCTAACTACGGACTATTGTGGCAAGAAATTTTCCAAGGCACACTGGATGTGAAATTCGGATGGACGTTCTAGTAAATCAGACCACGAATAGAGTCCGAGCTCGGGAAACAACCTCATATCTCATGTCCTGCGTCAACCCTGGTAAAGAACTTGCCACAAAGTATACCATCAAATTACACTTCATAGGCCAACACCTATTTTTCTTACCCCTAAGTGACGAGGGTAGCTCACCCCAAACTTTTTTTAAATAAAATCACATTGAAAATATAGCAGAACAACGTCTGCCGGGTCTGCTAGTGTTAATATAGATTATTATTTAAATTAATTTACAAAATATAATGTATAAAAATAATATAATTTTCCCGTGTTGTTCCGAGCTCCTTGGCAGAGAAAACCGTCTGCCTTTCCGCCAGGCATCTCGTAATAGGCGAGCATAGGCATACCATCACTAACACCGTGACATCTGACGAGGTGGTAGAGTTTTGCAGCTACTCGTCCGGATTGGTAC
>NJDD01000057.1:557219-576904 GCA_002245505.1 Calephelis nemesis
AATTTACTTGTAAACTACCAAATTCTCATTTTTTACAATACCAATCTAGCGTTCACATTATTTCGATCACTGTAGCAGCAACATAAACCAATTTAAGATGACCCCCGTCTTGCAAGTAGAAACATGTCTGCGTAAATTCTTCTAAACCCAGTTCTCAAAAGATCAACATCCATTGCAAAATCCAGCACGTTAACTCCGGGCTATCCGCAACCCATATTGTGTCTCATCTCTGTTATGACTCATAAACTTACAAAACAGCGCTTTGAAAGAGTTCTTGTTCTGGTTTCCAGTCTGAAGTAGGTCGATCGATTCCCGGGCTTTTGAAAAATAGTCATTGTTCCACGACAACGTTTTATCATGCATTTTTTAATATGTAAGATGCTTGACCTATATAAAATATTCGACCACAGTTTAATAATCTATATAAATAATTATAATAATCCATAATTATAAATATAATAATCCATAATTATAATTATAATAATCCAACCCGAGACTCGGTTGGTCAGTGTAGTTAACCGTTCAATGGCTCGCAGCCATTACATGCCTCTTAAAAAAAGAAATGGCCACTTGACCACCGATATATCAATAAATTATCAAGTCTACGAGAACATGGTGAAGGAATTCAGTGATTTCTCAGTACTTCTAAATTTTTACAACTATTCGATTACACGACACGTTACAGGTCGGTTAACAAAAGCTGGCACGTACAACACATTTACACGTTGTGCTTGTGTAGCGTCTGTGAATAAGCGCGCGGAGTGACATCGCATCAAGTCGCACCATGAAAAGCCTGCCCGTCTTTTTCTTGCGCGGTCAGGCTTATGAGTGTGAAAGAGACAGTTATTGTTTTGCTTTTTCTACGGTTTTTATATACAGCATGGCCTAACAAAGATCAGTGTCTGAACACGGGCCTGGTCGAGTAGCACTTTGAATCGCTTCTTTTTCGCTTTTATTTTGAATATCCCGTATAGTGAAATTGCATAAGTGTGAGTACTGTGAACGTGCCAGCTTCAGTTAACCGACCTGTACTTTAGTCCTTTTTTTAACCAATTTAAAATCCGACTCGAACTTGACTGAAGTTCGAGTCGGATTCGTCCATGAAGGATTCCGTAGCAGTAAACATCATGATATATACATATATGACCTTTCAGTTCATTCATTTCATCTTCAATGCCGTTTCAGTTGGTAATTTCTGCCAATTGCGCGATTTTAAACCACATAGTAAATACTACCTTCCTCATCTTTTTAAAAGAGAGTACTGTCGAGGTGTTCCCTTATCAGCAAGTCTGGATCTGATGATGAAATCCCAGAGAAATTGAGAAAAGTACTAATTTTTTTACGTCCTTAGACGATAATACTAAAATGGAAGTTGTGTTTTTGCAGGTTTACTACTCCTACGTTATCACAAAAACATTGGTAAAATCAGTTGCCAAATAGCGGATGGGAATCACCGCTACCAAAGAAGAAGAATTTAATATTACGACGTTTTTACACACAAAACAATCAGATGTCAATGTATCTGAATGTCACCGCATTACGGGAAAATAATTGGTTTAATTTCAATCTGGATTTCACTAATTAAACTCATTAGTCTATTATTCTACATTTAAAATCTGAAACATATGTCATTTAAAGGAGAAGCTTAATTATAATAGAAGGGGCGCCCAGGATACTAAATGTGTACTTCACTCCAGCGCTATAGAAAACTGTCAGAATTTGTCGGGTATATTATAGTCACGAAAAAAAGGTTATCTGATGTTTATAATGTAAGCGATATAGCTAAAATAACAATTACGAGCACTTGACCATAATCGAGCGCATTAGAACATTCATAAACATTGTCAATATGAATATGAAGGTAATAATATCAATAACATCAGATATGAATTCCTAATTTTTTTATGATATTGGAAGGCAAACAAGCAGATGGATTTCCTGATGGTTAGAAATGCACGATACCTATAGACACCAAAGGTGGAAATGGTGCGTTGCCAAACTTAGGTCGGGATGTTAGGCCTCGAGCAAAAGTAAGTTTACTGATAACCTTATCCTCCGAACCGAAACAAGTCAACGGCAAGCACTGACGTTATGGCGACAGGAATATATAAGGTGGTGGTACTCATCCGGGCGAGTCCCTGCAAGACTCTACCGCCTAGTCAGATGTCACGGTGGTAGTGACGGTAAGCCTATTCGCATTTTACGAGCTGCCTGGCAGGAAGGCAGATGGTCTATTCTGCAAAGGAACCCAGACATTGGTTGCCGTAATGTCTAAAAAACACAGAAACGTGAAAATTTGCGTGTATTTTCGGATATATTTTGAAGCGAAAAAAAAGGGCAGAACAACCTTTATGCGCAATGCTATATAGAGATTTTTTTATTAATCGGGCTCGTCTAAATAACTCCTCAAATCCTCTCTTATGCTCCCCTACTATAAAAGTAATTATAAATATTTGAAAATGAATTCCTATTTCCTGTAGTCGCGCTTTAACTTGAAGACGTACTAATTATATTCAACTTTCATCTTAATTTTTTTATAACTTTCTATAAAGTTCTTAAGTAATTAAACTTTTATAAAACTGCACCGAAAAATGGGAAATTTCAGTTTATCTTAACGAATCAAGCTTTGTTCGTTTGACGTATATCGATTAAAAAATCAACTAAAGTATCCTCACTCCCATATCCCCGAAGGAGTAGGCAGAGGCACAACCAAGGCACCCACGACTAGCCGAAGACACTTAGTCCCACAATGTGATAGGTAGCAAGCCTATCGTCAACCGAGCATATGTCCAATCAGGAAAAAAAAATATTAAAAAATCGGAAAAATACACATTTTATATTTGTTGTCCGACCCGAGAATTGAACTCGGGACCTCATGAAGTCAAGTCCAACATCTAAGATGCTACTGCTAGACCACAGACCACAGAAGCTATAAATCAATTCATTTTACAAATGCGAAATTTTATTAGACAGTGTATTTCATGGCACTAGACTACAAACAAGCACAAGGCTATCCGATAGCAAGATATATTCGTGGCCTATAGACAGCACAGATTTTATCAGTGCGTCGCTGTTCTATGGCCTATCCCTATATCCCTACCGGGTGAATCTGTTACAAGCGGGAGAAGCCATTAGTTACATGAGTGATGCGGTTCAGTTGTTGGACTTGACTGCATGAGGTCCCGGGTTCGAATCCCGGTTGTACCTCTGCCTACCTCTTCGGGGATATGGACGTGAAGATTCTTTGTAGTTTACGAAACATATCTATGAAGCGCTGGCAACACTCCCCACGGGCCGCGACAGCGCCGTCTGCGTGTCGACCGCAGCTGAACGACACAGGCGAAGCGAAGATCCTATCATTCGAAACTATATTCATTGGTGCAAATGACAAAAAAATAAATACTGTCAATAGTTAAAGGCTTTGGATTAGAGATGTGTCAACTCGATTTGATAACCCGAGTCAACTCGAGTTAGGTCCAACTCGAATCGACTCGAGTTGATTTGTCTATAACTCGAATTGGCAATTGCCAATAATCGCACTCCCCACGGGCCGCGACAGCGCCGTCTGCGTGTCGACCGCAGCTGAACGACACAGGCGAAGCGAAGATCCTATCATTCGAAACTATATTTATTGGTGCAAATGACAAAAAAATAAATACTGTCAACCTCGCGGTTTTTACAACTTCACTAGGATTTTTTAAATACTGTCGCACATTTGAGGTTATATTGGACTGCCAGTTGTGGTGTGGTTGTTTACTACTTGTTATTATCGTTTGTTTGCGCTTACTATATTTTTTTTAAAAACATGCTAGGACCGAAATATAATAAAATAGATTGTGATATCTGTATAGATAATTAATTAATAGCATTTTATACTTTCGACTTCATCAAGTTAGAATGATATTATTTTGTTAAGATTAGTAAATATAAATAGAGTTATTGAAAATTGATATAAATTACGTTCTTTAAATAAATAAAAATACTCATTATAATTAATGTCAAAAGTAAGTAATACACATAAATGAATTGATTTTTTCATCATCGCAATAGTTATATTTATTCTACTCAATTGATTCAAGCGTTATTCTGTAGACCTTTTTTTATGTTGTTAGAAGACAAACAAGCAGACAGATTTCTTGATGGTAAGAAATTATTGCCGCCTAAAGACACAAAAGGTGGTAATGGTGCGTTGACAACCTGAGGTTGGTTTTTTAGACCTCGAGCAAAAGTAAGTAAACCGGCTACCTCATACTCCCAACCGGAACTTGTCAACGACAAGTACTGACGTAACGGTAGGAATAGATAAGGTGCAGATACCAATCCGGGTGAGTCGGTACAAAACTCTAACACCTAGTGATATGTCATGGTGTTAGTGACATTAAGCCTATGCTCGCTTTTTATGATCTGCCTGGCAGGAAGGCAAGAGGTCTATTCTGCAAAAAAGCCCTGACCAATACGGTTAATAAAACAACCATTTTAATAAAACAACAAATCTCACATCGCTACTCCACCAACACGGAACGGACGCGGAATTGCGAAGTAAGAGTTGTTGTTTTATTTATATTTATTCTAGAAAACCTTTCTTACCGCATTTGATTCGTTAAGAAACAAACGAGTTATTAAAATTGATAAAAACAATGAAAAACATCCGTGGTTGAACGTTATTTTAGTTAACTCGAGTCAACTCGAGTTCAATTCGAGTTACCGAAATTTTAACTCGAGTTGATTCGAGTTAAGTTTAACCCGAGTCGGCACATCACTACTTTGGATCCCTACCCGGTGAATCTGTTACAAGCGGGAGAAGCCATTAGTTACATGAGTGATGCGGTTCAGTTGTTGGACTTGACTGCATGAGGTCCCGGGTTCGAATCCCGGTTGTACCTCTGCCTACCTCTTCGGGGATATGGACGTGAAGATTCTTTGTAGTTTACGAAACATATCTATGAAGCGCTGGCAACACTTTTATTGTACTATAACGTCACTTATTTAAATAATCCTGATACTTTGTCCGATCTCATAACAAATGTCATATGTGTATAGAATGGAATCCCATGAAAACCCCAACACGACTCATTACCTGAATCTAGCGGTCTAGTGGTCCGGAGTTGGACTTGGCTACATGAGGTCCCGGGTTTGATCATGGGACTGGGCAATAAAATGAAAATGTGTTTTTTACTTTCTAAAAACAAAAAACATAGCCTGGAATTGGATGTGTGCACGGTAGGCGATAGGCTTATAACCTACCACGTTGTGGGACTTAGCGTCTGCGGCTAGTCGTGGGTAGCATTTATACCTTTTTCTACCTCGCCTCTGTGGTCTAGCAGTCCGGTGTTGGACTTGACTAGTTGCGGTCCTGGGCTTCGATTCCCGGATCGGGCAACAAAAAATTAGAAAATGTGTATTTTACATTTTCTAATAAATAGCGTTACCCAAGATTGGATATGTGCCCGCTTGGCGATAGGATTGCCACCAATCACATTGTAGGACTTTTCTTCAGTCGTGGGTGCCCTTGTTGTGCTTTTGACTACCACTGCTTATATCCCCAAGCGTGAAGATACTAAGTACTTACTTACTACGCAGTCGATAGTTTATCATAATACCACATCAGCAAAACGTACTTTTTCTCTGTTTGCAAAAGTTAAATGAGTCTTTGACGGAAACGAGCCTGTGAAAATCTTTTAAGGTCTCAGCACACATATCAACTCGGAAAGGGATCGTTACCGTATCTCCTCGAGCCGTTCTTTATTGTTTGTATGAAATTACAACGCACACCAATCGGAATTGTAATGTAATCGGTCGGCGAGCCATCAGCGCGGTGTAGTTTAGCCGTAGCCAAGTTGATGTACAGGAGCTGCTGATACTGTTTGGTTACGTGCATACATTAGGTAGACGCCTGGTTGGCAGCGAGGTGAAAAGCGATACGGTGACGATCCCTTTCCGAGTTGATATGTGTGCTGAGACCTTTAGTCTGTCATATTTTTATTATATGAATAAGAAACTTATTTTCCCAGAGATAAAGTTAATAGGATGGGTTGAAAAGGAATGGAACTGACATCTAATTTTATTTAATATTTTGTATAAACAAGATTATTATAAGGCAACGTTTTCCATAGTATTAAAAACTTATCCTTTTTTTTACAATAAAATCCCACCAAAAACATTTCATGTAAAATGTTGCCAAGACGACCACATAAGGTTTGCCCTTTGAAAAAGATATCAGATCTCATGTAGAGTCAAGCATCATCTATACGGGGTAACTCTACCGACCCTAACTTCACAAATAGTATAATAGTATTGTTTTTATTATGTACAAGCAAGATGGTTCTATTTAAATTTCGTAGCTTTTGGTTTAGCAATTTTTGAGTTATACGTAATAATGTGTATTTAATTGAAATTAACGTCATGTTATACATACAGTTTTACTGCGTTTAAATTATACATTTACACAATACTAGTGGTCGCCCATTGGTCGAAATTCCATAATAAATTTTAATATCTTGTTGATAAAAACGCCATCTTTATATCTAAGGACCAACTACTTTGTTTCCAAACTTTTAGTGTGCCATCTGTGATCGTTTGTCGTTATCATCAATATATTTGTTTGTGTGTGGCTGTTTCTTTTTATTGATTTAATTTACTTTATAAGCATTATTATTGAAAAATATTAGCGTTTTGCACTTCTCTTACACATAAACTATAAGTGTGCCAAATTTTATGCTCCTGCGTCGGCGCAATTTTCTTAAAAAGGGGTCCAAAGTTTTGGTATCGCGATATATACTTCTACACATAATATTGAATCAATTATTTCAACATTTCCAGTTGCACCATGTCTACAACCCTGTATATGGAACGGGGCGATTAAATTAGCAAACGCCAGTCTTCACGTCACGGGAACTTTACTAATAAACTAAAAACAAAGGCTTGTTACAACGTCGCGGGTTTAATTGAGAAAGTTGGGCTTTAAGGTGTCAAATGTTTTGTTCATATTTCAACATAGCGTTAAGAGTGGGCACTGCTATATGCCGGCAGTGTTGTTTTTATATGGAATTTAGCATAGTAATATATTTCAATAAATATTCATTGTTATTATTAAATATTTAAAATCCCATATCCCCGAAGAAGTAGGCAGAGGCACAACCAGGGCACCTACGACTAGCCGAAGACACTAAGTCCTATAATAGGTGGCAAGCCTATCGCCAACCGGGCACATATCCAATCCCGAGCAACATATTTTTTTATTAGAAAATTGGAAAACCAAATTTTCTTTTTGTTACCTGACCCGGGGTTCGAACCCTCATTCGGACCTCATGCAGTCAAGTCCAACACCTGAACCGATACACCACAGAGGCGATTTAAAATTTAATTTAAAATTGAATCTTGATATAACTAGCATATACTCATGGTTGCATACATACATATCTTCTTACGTAGTAGGCAGAGAGTATCGAGTGCCAGGAGTGCCAGACCTCACGAACGTGACAAACCTGTCTGGCTTCCTTCACATTAGGCAATTACCCTTTTTATATAAACACGCCAGTTTCGGAGACTATTAACACCACCCTCGGATGATATCCGAGTGATCTGATCGTGGAATGTCAACCTTGGTTGGAATGTCTCACATTTTAACACCAACAATTTCTTTCAATCCCACTCTTTCTCGGATCTCACTATTACGAATGCGGTTAGCAAGCGTTACACCACAGATTTTCCGTAGCGCTCTCATTTCGACCGCATTCATCCTACTTTCATGCTTTTTCTGACATACCCAACTCTCACTTCCATACAATAACGTTGGGATAAGAACAGAGTTATGCAAAGCGAGTCTAGCTTTTTTAATCAAAACCTCGCTTTGAAATAGCTTACCTAACGCTCCATTCACACCATTCCCTGCACTCAATCTGCTCTATACATCCGCGGTGTACCTTCCATCCTTGCTAAAAGCACAACAAAGATATACAATTTCATTCACTTGCTCCAACACTACATCATCAACTAAAACTCTTACAATCTTACATGGTTGCATATTTTAATTTTTCTGAATTTAAAGATGTCAACTTTAAAATGTAAATTTATTTTCGATATTTTTGTCACATTTTTATATTAACTTCGATAAACATTCATTCGGTGATAATAATTGATAAGATCGCCAGCCTGCGAATGTGACTGCGGACGGCAGCAATCACTCGAATGTTTTGTTTTACATTTTGTGTTGGATAAAATTGCTTATTTTGAGGAACACATTTACTAATAAGTTGTCACAAATACACTTAAGGGTACCTAAGCATTCTACTATATTATGGCGTACTACGTTGTAAAATATATTTGTATTTTACTTAAGCCCAAAAGTGTCACATTTGTATATCATTTGAAGTCCAAATTGCAACAACAATACATTTATATTAATCGTTGAAAATTAAGTACATAATGTCTTGCTGCAGCAACATGTACGCGATCATTATTACGGTCATACGTCATTCGTATTATTTCAACAAACGCTCCTGTTTCTATATAATGTTTATAGATATGTTGACGACGTCGTTATTCAAAATCATCATTCAGTGTCATCAGACAGGATACACACATTAATAAGCAAAGCTAAAAACAACTAGAGAGTTGATGATAACATTTATGTTGGCTTCGTTAATCATCTTTCATAAAGAGAGGTATCAAATCGCAACGCGGTACTGAAATAATTGATTTAAAAAAAATTTTTGCTTTTTTTGCAGTTTGGCTGTTAAAACTTATGCATATAATTCTCGTGTCACAATGTTCGTTCCTGTAATCCTCCGAAACGGCTTGAACTATTCTCATGAAATTTTGTGAGCATATTGCGTAGGTCTAAGAATCGGCCATATTTATTTTTCACACCACTTAGTGATGTGGGTTGTCCACCCTTAACATTTTTTCGTAGCAATAATTTATAAGGCAAAACAACGTTTGCCGGGACAGCTAGTTACTACATAAAACCACGATAATTACATTTATAAGGACGCGGGCTCTTAAAAGCTAGGGTTAAAAGTAACGAAAACTCGTCCTTTATTATTTTAACTATCATTAAAAGAGATATGTTCTTAACGCAAAGACATACTAGGGAGTAGAATGGGAGTAATTTAATAAGAGATGAGTCTCGTTTTAGTACTGAGATTTAATAACTTTTTAACACGCTTTTATAAAATATAGTGTGTATCTACGTATCTCTCAAAATGCATTTTTAAAATGAGTTTTTCACCTACTTAAAAGATCGGTTTGAAATAAAATTTTACACTTCATTGGTTGAAGACAATACAGAAATTTAAAAAAAGAGTCAGATTACTATAACAAGAGTCTTTAGAAACTGGCGCTGAAAACCACATGTTCTGTCTGTCTACGCGACAGACCTAAGAGGCTGTGTCAACGGTGAAAAATTCGTGGAAATCATGTATGACATAATTGGACCCCCTTTACAAGTTCTATTAAAACTGCACAGAATGGTATATACTTTCTTTTAAGGTTAACCCACTATAGACTTTTTCTATGGTAATTGATAGCAGTTTTAATAAGACGGTATTTGTGAAGGTGTTTTTATATTTAAAAAATGATATTATTGAAATCATCCTTAAAAACACGTGATTCTTTCTATTTAAATATTCCCCAAGTTGCTCCGACTCGCTTGCATCTGCCCAGGCAGAAGCCAGAGCTCGTTATAGACGAGCGCTGGTCCAATCAGTTACCCACTTGCCCAGGTAGGATTCCACTTCCTCGCTTATTCTTGCTGCCAGTATGACACTGTCATTTTCCGGTTCGGAGGGTATGGTAACCCGCACTTGCAGAATAGGCCTTAAACCAAGATCACAGAACAATGACACACCTGTAACGTCTGTGGTGTCTTTAGACCACGGTTATATCTTACTATCAGGAGAGTCGTGTACTTGTTCGCTGACCTCTTACATAAAAAAGTCATCGGAGTTCCACTTAATCACACTTTTAGGTTAGTTAGTAAGTTAGGTATTACTCTAAAGTAAGTTAAGTAAGTAAATAAGAAGTTAACAAGAATTCAGCTGGAACTATAGCGAACTTTAAAGCATTAATGGAAAAACAGTTAAACAGTTCAATTCCTCACATATAAAGTTCAATTTAAAAATTGTGGTTAATTTTTAAAGCATTACAAATCAAAGTTTATGTTCTAATGTTCAAACTACAATATTTTTCATTTAAAAATATTTGATACAGAGTTTCATCAAATAGATAATATTTAGTAGCTGGGTTTTTATCATCTTAGTAATATGGAAACCCCGGTCATGGTTCATTCGTCAAAAGTAAAGAATGATTGGTATAATTGAGATGTCTAATTATTAAAAAAAGCGATTATATGCTAGTAGCTAATTCTATTTTCACCATTAAAGAACATTACAAACTAGCCGACCTGCCGGACTTTAATTGCTGTTTCAACAGCTTTAATCGGGCGGTAGTGCGAGCCACAATTTAGTATACCCCTTCTTGAAACTTACAAATCCAGTGATGCCAAAGGGAAAAAAAATATTTTATTTTTTATTTATTTATTGAGAACAAATTCACAAAATCTTTACAGGTTTCTTAAAGCGACATTGTGAGTTAGAAATATAATTACAACTTAATAATTAATACATTGCCTTTCCATGTATGTATGTTTTGTGCGAGCCTGTAAATTTAACAAATAAAAATAATATAAAAAATATCGATCATAACACTCGATCTTATGCGTTTTGAAGATTGGAATCGTAAATGTCATTTGGACTTTTGAACACAGTATTAGTGGATTTAGTTACAAATAAATTCAACGAATCCGATAAAATAATTTATTGTATACATTTTAATTCGCCAGTATTGTGTTCATGGGTACCTAAAGTGACATATTATATTCCAATTTCCGATATTGCATGAATCAAGCTTCAAGAGTAAGTCTGCTGGTCATAACATTTGCATTGATAGCAACAGGGACAACAAAGGAGTTTTACTTGATTTACGTTATGTTAAGTTTCATTTTACCACATACTTTAAAGTACTATTGAATAAGTACTGGTTGCCATTAATCAAACATAAAATGCAAGAGTTTGTCTAGACGCTGTAAATCTCCAAATTGTTCATGCTTTGGACGCGACGCTGCAACTGAATTACAATTTATTGGCATACAACCTTTGTCACACGTGCACATAGCATCACAAATATCTTACCCTTCTACAATAAATTGTAGCACTGTATAGGGGCTAGATATCTGTGCGCTGTGTAGTTTGGCGCAACTTTCATATAAAAAAATTAAAAAAATAAGTTTGCTATGTTTTTTATTCGCCTTAATCATATGAAACTAGGTTGCCTAATATCTGAAAGCCTTTAGACTTATTTTCAAATTATATGTGTTATGTTATGTCAAGTGACATCGTAAACTTCATATAAAATTCGGGTTTGATATGTATCTATGGAAGTCCTGCCTCTTATTACGTAGTATTTATATACACTTTGATGCTGTGTACAAAAAATATATATATATTTTTAAGTTAATTTGCCCCTTTCTGGGGTCGGCTAAGACCTTTAGGCCATGCTGCCACATCTTCCGTAACAATAAATTATTTTTTTGTTATTTATTTTCAATTCACTTCTTAAGTTTCATTTATTAAAGACAGACATAAGTGTCACCATATTGTGTGTTTTTGTCACCATTACCCAGGGTAAACTGGGAGAAAACCCTTTTTTTGGCATTAAGTTCGCCTTTCTACATTTATTTTAGTGCAATGAAGGATTAAATAAATAAATAAGTCATAACAGAATGTCAATCTTGAGCAAAGCGATGGCCTCCCCACTTAAGATCATATAACATAATACACTAATTTCTTCATTTTTTCACTTGTACATTTGAACTTGTAACCATTAATAATAAAAAAACATCATCATAAATGGAGACACATGCGAGAACTTTTTATCATTATATACGCGTAAATCATATTACAATTAGAGGACAAAATTATTAACATAGATTGTTAAGTATCTAATTTAGGAACAAATGTGATAAAAAGAGCTATTCTTTAAAATTCACACAATAAACCGAGTAAAATATGTTCTTTCAAATAATGAGACCTGTGACGTTTGCGATCCTCCATCTTACCCTCCAACAAAAGAGGGTAAATATACTCCTTGTGCACCTGTGTCACTTATTATCGTTGGTTGGAGAGTCCACCAACATCGTCAACGAGAACAAGAAATACAATATGTATATATATACTATGGCTTTGTGTAAGATGACCCTGTGCGTTGAAATGTTTCTCTACATTCCGGATTTTTAGTTATTTGGTAACTTTATACTGAGTGTCGTTATGTCTGTAATTTCTAAACTACAAAATGTTTGACTTAAAAAAACTTCGGGACAATCTGTAAAGCACGTACTACAAAAAACGAATAAATGAAAACGGACTACACGTTAACGAATCAGGGCCCAATGTACATTTCGACTTTATCTTTGTCTCATGGGAATCCCTTTTGTGAGCGTGACAAAAAATGTCCTATAACCTTAACCGGCTTTTGGCTCGGAAATTTGGCTGCGTATATACATACGTTGTAGGATTTTTTTATCCCGCATACTAAACTGGCTCCTATAGAAATGTAAAAGTAAAATGTGGATTGGGCTGCAATTAACTTAGATTTTTTAAATTCTTATATGCTTTTTAGCTGTGATTTACAAAAGCTGTAATTGCTAAAAGTACATTTAAAACAATGTACCTACTGCTTTTGGGATGATGGATGCATCTAGTGTAAGATGCCAATTGATTTTTTTAGTTTTTACGAGCTCGATTGCACAGTATTTTGCTGTATCTGGCTCTGGACTATGGTCTTATGAGTTAACTTATGAGTTTTCCTGCAACCTCTTCTGTTTATCTTCTAGTTCAAGTTTTAATTGAATAATTTGTAGTTACTTGATATTTTTGTCGTACAATAAAGAGCTCTGTCGATGGTAGAGTGCTGTGCAAAAACTTACCCGGGTGGGGATCCACTACCTTATCTATTCCTGTCACCATGATAACTGGCATATGCCAGTTTGGAAGGTAGTGTATCTGTTGTTAGTCGTACACATTAGGCATAAAATTTCGGCCCAAGGACAGCGTTGCACCTGTTTCATCTATGGTGTTTACAGGTCACGGTTGTATCTTAATATGGGGAGAGATATCTGCTTATCCGCTGACCTCTCACATAAAAACGAATACATAAAGAGTTATCATAATATTAATACGTGATGCTAAAACTTTGGACTCATTATTACGAAAATTGCGTGGACGCAGGAACATAGAATTTGGCATACTTATAGTTTATGTGTAGGAAAAGTGCAGAACGCTAATATTTTTCAATAATAATGCATATAAAGTAAATAAAATCAATAAATAAAACATTACCCATGCTACCATGAATTTGACACACACAAACAAATATATTGATGAAACGATAAAAGATCACAGATGGCGCACTAAAAAGTTTTGAAACAAAATTGGTCTTAAGATATGAAGATGGTGTTCTGATCAACAAGATATTAAAATTTATTATGATCCATGGACCAATAGGCGACCACTAGTTGTAGGTACTTTAATAATTAAAACAATTATGCATCTTGGATCATAGTGTCGTCGCAGCGACGTTATCGGTGGACATACGTATATACGTAAGGCTTTCTCAAGTCTTTAATTGTAAAGAGAGTGCCCGCAGTGTTATTCTATCTGAGCTAACATTAAAGAGATGCCACTTAGGTAAGACGATAGCTTTTAAAAGTCGAAATATTTATCGGTTAAATGACGGCGAACTTAGATTTGTTTTATTTCTACGTAGCTGTCTCGACGAACTTGGTAGGGTTCATTTCATGACATTTAAACTCCTTCACCTCTTAGTATTTTTTCTTCTGTTATTCGACACTGAATTATAAGTTGTCCATATTATAACTTTACATATTCAAATCACTACATAGTATAAAACAAAGTCGCTTTTTCCCTATGTCCCGTTGTGTGATTACATCTTTAAAAACTAGATTTGATGCGGTTCTTTTAACAGATAAAGTGATTGGAGAGGAAGGTTTATATGTATACTAGCTATTAACGCGAACTATGTTCCGCCCGTTCAGTTTGTATGGGGAAAATTAAAAATGTTGTTTTTCCCAGTTTCCTCATAATCGAACAGAATAACATGTATCCTATGTCCTTCTCCTGGTTCTAAGCTACCTCCCCACCAATTTTCAGCCTAACGATTGAGCCGTTCTTGAGTTATAAATAGTGTAACTAACACAACTTCTTTTATATATATAGATTTCATAACCGTACGAAGCCGGGGCGGCCGCTAATTATAACTACATATATTTTAACCCTGTTTAATTTGTAAAGTAACCGTTGCCTCACCTAGAGATTAATTTGTAAAATAAGTTGTCTAGAAATTGAATTATTTCCACGAATTCCTTTATTATAATCTTATATATTATATAAAAATCTTGTGTCACGATGTATGTTGCCAATAAAATCCAAAACTACTGAACCGATTTCTATAAAATTTCTCATATATTTGTAGTTTAGTCCATCTTAAAAGATAGGATAGTTTTTATCCGGATGTTGTCGGGACGAAGTTCGCTGGGGCAGCTAGTTATCTTATAAAAACTAAACTAAGAATAAATCAAGTTTAAATCCTATTTTAGAAATAAAAATTGTAGTGGCAAATAAATGTTGAATCTGGATTTTAGTCTCAAATAAACTTACGCTAGGCTTTTATGGGCTAATCTGTAGGTAGACAATAGCCGTCTTATTAATAAACACGGACTAACGTAGGAGTAAAATGAAGTTGATGTTATAGTCTGTATCACATTGTAATAATTTAGTTTAATTTTATTTGTCGCCTCTGTGGTCGAGCGGTCCGGGTGTTGGACTTGACTGCATGAGGTCTCGGGTTCGAATCCCGGGTCGGCCAACCAAAAGAAAATTGGATTTTTCCAATTTTCTAATAAAAAAAATGTTGGTCGGGATTGGAAACGTGCCCGGTTGGCGATAGGCTTGCCACCTATCACATTATGGGACTTAGTATCTTCGGCTAGTCGTGGGTGCCCTGGTTGTGCCTCTGCTTACGTCTTCGGGGATATGGGCGTGAAGATACTTTTCTTTTTTAATTTTATTTCACCGAGACGTGGTCTCTTACTGTGGGCCTGATAAACAAGCTCAAGGTTGCACAGCGAGCTATGAAGCGGGCTGTGCTCGGGGTTTCCCTGCGAGATCGATTCAGAAATGAAGAGATCCGCAGGAGAAAAAAAGTCACCGACATAGCCAGCCAGGTTAGCAAGCTGAAGTGGCAGTGGGCGGGGCACATAGCGCGGAGAACTGATGGCCGTTGAGGCAGAAAAGTTCTCGAGTGGAGACCACGTACCGGCAAGCGAAGCATAGGACGGCCACCCACGAGATGGACAGACGACCTTGTGAGGGTCGCGGGGTCTCACTGGATGCAGGCCGCTTCCATCCGGTCGAAGTGGTAGTCAACGGGGGAGGCCTATGTTCAGCAGTGGACGTCCTATGGCTGAAATGATGATGATGATGACATTGTAATAAAGACTATAACACTAGGTTGAACCTTGGAGAACTTTAATCCGTGTTTATTAATATGATGGTAGGCGTATAGATTAGTATTAATAATAGACATGAGCCATAAACAGAGATAGATAACGATATACCTTACTCGAAAAAATCTAAACAGACCTAAACGACTTCAATGATATAACAATAAAACTACACGAAACCGACTTCGATTGAAATAATTAAATAATCTACTTACACAAAAATCAGTATTTTCCTCAATTTCCCGACGATTCCATTATCAGATCAAAGCTATGTTGGTAATGGGACCATCTTAGAAGTGCGCTCTTTCGTATAAAAAAAACGAATGATATTTTGGTATGGTTAGGTGGTAATTTTGCCCGAATTGCTTTAATTATAAGTATAATAGTACTATCAATTATGTGGTAGAATACAATATTCATTCATTGCGCTATCGTACACAAACATGACAACATGAACATTCGCGCAAACGCCCTGCACCGTATTACGAATTTTCGATGAGGTCACGTGTCATGACGCAAGTTTAGAAGTTTTTGCCCAATCCAAAAAAAGGGCACAATGCCACAAAAGAATGATTTACTTCAAAAATGATCTATAAAATCGGTAAAGAAATAATGGAGAAATCGATTAACATATATATAAAAATATACGAGTCAAACATATAACCTCCTCCTTTTTCCAAGTCCGTAAAAACCGATCGAAATTCGACAAGCTTATAACGAGTTTTAGAAAATAGCGATTTCGGTATAAAAAAAAGCCCCAAAAGCACCAGGACGTAAGACAGACGAGCGCCCCAATTAACTTGAGCCATGTCCCATCTTTACGACATCATAAACCTGTATGCTTTGCAAACACCATAAACAAGGCACAACCTACGTTAATGACCATAATATGTGGTATGTAGGTCGATTACCATAGACCTTGCCGTGAAATTTTACAGCTGTATTTGGGCAGGAAATCTTCTCCGTGTCAGTCAGGGCTCCTTTGCAGAATAGACCATCTGTTTTCCTCCCAGACAGCTCGTAAACGGCGAGCATAAGCTTACAGTCACTAACACCGTGACATCTGACTAGGTAGTAGAGTTGCGAAGACACGATAGTAACTGACAAGCACTTGGGGTTGGCGGCCATAATTTTAACATAACAAGTCCCTTCCGGTGTAGCTTCAGGACTCGTCACTTTCTTCCTATTCCAAAATTTTTTGACCCAATTTTACTATATATGCGAAACATCAAGGAACGAATGCTAGTGTCCCGAACATATCAGGACGTTTGACGGATATGGTTATATATACGTATACCACCATATTTCCACAGGTTTTTACACGAACAATATAAAAGCAAATGTGTCTTCGATTGTGTAATAAAAATAACTTTGCCCGTGATTAAATATTTACCCGGTTGGTGATAGGCTTGCCACCTAACATATTGTAGGACTTGGTGTCTTCGACTAGTTGTGGGTGCCTTGGTTGTACCTCTGCAAACCTCTTCGGGGATACGGGTGTGAAAAAGCTTCACGAAAACAAAAATACGAGTTTTGGCGCCATCGAGATGGTCGAAGTTTTTTCATAATTAGTCAATTTTGGTGAAATTGTGTAGAATTTTGTTTAATAAAAGTGCACAAATGAAATAATCATGAAGAAATTAGCGTATCGTGTATTTCCTCGTTGCCGCCAAATCTCACTATATGAGCTTAAGTAATGAGGCCACCGCTTTACCCAAGATCCTGACATGACTTATTGACGAGTTATGACTAATTTTAATTAAATCCCGATTTTGATAAATTTGATGAAAACTTCTACTTGACTAATGGCAAAATACTAACGTGAATGCCAAAACTTAAAAAAAGAAAAAGAACAAAAATACGGAAAATAGTATATTCGTGTAAAAGAAAGACGAACACCCCAATAAAATGCGACCCATTTTACACCATAAGCTGTGTGCTGTGCAACCCATAAACAACACACAGCCTACAATAACGACCGCAGGCGGTATTGGTGTTGCCAGGACACATTAATCTTACCCTAAAGACCCACAGCAGAATAGAATGCATAAAGTATTTTCCTTTATAGAAAAGATGGTGTAAACGAAACTGGTTGGCTAATTTGTTAAATAAAAAAATGAAACGGTGCTTCTATCAAATGTAGTTTCACCAAGTGCCATAGATTGAGACTAAAATTATAGTAAAAACATTGGAATTAGATAAATAGAAAAAAAGGAAGTATTTTTTCGCTCGTGTCCCCGAAGACGTAGGCAGCGGTACAAACAGGGTTCCCACTTAGCTGAAGGTGCAAGGTAAGTACTTTTAGTAGCATAATGTGATAGGTGGTAAACCAATTGCCAATAGTAAACTTAAAATTGAACCCAAGAGCTCGTGCAGTTAATGCCGACACCTGATCATTGAACAAGAAAGGAGAGACTTAGATTCATTCGCCATTTACGCTATCGAGATAGAAGCTGGTACTTGGTAGTATTTTTTTCGTAATTATTGCATTTTGTGTTTATATTAATTAATAAATAAATATCCCTGGACAAGTCACACAAATTGAATCTAACCCCAAAAAAAGCAAATTATATGGTTGTGTTACGGATGCTAGTCAACGATACTTATACTTAGAAACAATTAAATAGATGCCAGAATAAATTTAATGAACACCAAAATCCCGGAAATGCAGACATCTAAATGTTCATCACATAAATGCCTCTCCCCGTCTGGAATCGAACCCGAGCTTAGCGGTTGGTTGGTGTAATTAGGCTTGTACACTAGCCACTCGACCAAAGAGGCGGTTAAATTGAATGAAATTAGTAAATTTTGGTCTAATTTTAAATATTTTTTGTTCAGAAAAAGTGCACAACTTAAATAATCATTAGTGTATCGTATATTTTTTCGTCGCCGCCAAATCTCTTTACATGAGCTGGAGTAATGCCACCAGACCCTGACTTGACTTTTTTTGACGACAATTATGATCATTATATATATGTATATACGGTATATACTTGATGCAAATTTCAACTTGATTGAACCAATGGCAAATGACGTTACCGCTACTATCAAAAACTAAAGAAAGAATTAAGTACTAGGTATTATGTCGAAAACTTAGTTTTCTTAATAAATTGAATTAATTGTATCATATTTAACTATTGAATTAAATTAATGTTCAAATACGATAATTTATTCAGTGGGTACATACACTTGTATTAGAAATACACGCCTACTTGTTTTAGAAATAATAAGATCTGAGTAATTAATAAGATGTTTGCATAACTAAAATAGTTTATATTTTATTACAAAGACATTTGGAATTAATTGCTTCGAAAGGGCCAATCAAATTGGCATTATACTTACATTTTGGGATTAAGGGACATAAACGTCAGCACTCAGAGACGTCAATTAACATCTGCATTAAAAATTTCTTAATGACTGACTAAAAGATAATGGGCGGTGTAGTTAGAAATATACTTACTTATTTATTTAAACAAGTAGTTACCGACGCGACGTAGACAATTTGTCATTATTCTTTTAGTATGGCCGTCGCTGGTAACCCATAGCAGCGATCATGACAACATTTTTATCATTCAAAATGGCGCTGTTGATATTTGATTAACGTTTAATGCTTTGATAACTACGTTTCTATCAACCGATGATACATCGTGCGGGCCTTATAACAACAAATACAAATGGCGGACATGAAGCTGTCATTCTTGACAGTTGACCTTTACGGGGGTAGATGTGGGTAAACGGGTGACGTTGGACGTCGATGAAAGAATAAACATGTATAGTAGTACTATTTAAATTATGCGCCTCGCCTATAATCGTCAAGCTTCGGAAATCCGAATGCATTTTAAAAATATCTAGATAGAGTTGTTATCACATAATTAATCATTTCACTTGAATTTAGATTAGATCAGCCAATTTAAAAATAAAAGTATAAAGTGTAAAAAGAGTAAAAACTGTAAAGCCGAAGCGCATAATTTAAAAATTAGTACTATAAATACATAGCACGTAGAAACCCATATTTATGTATTTATAATGTAAAAGGTAAATAAAAATCGCTAATTTTCGGTTTAACGGCACAAACGTCATTAATTCCATAAAAATTAGAAATTAAACT
>NJDD01000057.1:587180-607937 GCA_002245505.1 Calephelis nemesis
CATTTTTATGTTATCGCTTGTCAATAACATATCTGTGGACAGGATAAGGTATGGCAATTAGGTATAGGATAGGCCGGCGGATACGCAGCTATCTAGATTGCTTGAAATCCAACTTTAGACATACATTATTAACATTGGCCGATAATGTTCCGGAGGGTAAGGCAGACAGTTGACTTGCACAATAGGTCTTACATAACGACCACAGGACAACGATGCACATAATACAATACATGTGGTATCAAAGGCTGCTTCTTACCACCACGAGAGTCGTGTGCTTATTCACTGGCTTATCTTTTTTTTATGATATTGGAAGGCAAACAAGCAGACGGATTCCCTGATGGTAAGAAATTCACACTACCTAGAGACACCAAATGTGGTAATGGTGCATTGCCAACCTGAGGCCGTGATGTGAGGCCTCGAGCAAAAGTAAGTTTACCGGATACCTTACCCTCCGAACCGGAACACGTCATCACGTTATGGCGGCAGAAATAGGTAAGGTGGTGGTACCAATCCGGGCGAGTCGCTGCGAAACTCTACCACCTAGTCAGATGTCACGGTGATAGTGACGGCAAGCCTATGCTCGCCTTTTACGAGCTGCCTGGCAAGGAAGGCAGATTGTCTATTCTACAAAGAAGCCCGGACCAACAAGGGGAAACAAACCACACAAACCCAACCAGTTCTATAGATATGTGGATGGAATGGGATTCCATGGAAGTTCCATTTCCATGTGGGGTTTTTGAAACCAACAATTCAACAGCCAATAAATTAATGAAAATAATTTTTTTAGCATATTAAGATAATGGAGAAGTTAATTTATCTTCCTCACTTACTCCACTTCTTCTTGAATAAAATCACTAAGCTAATCTTCGAACAGTAGTGCCTTCAGAAGATTATGACATAAAAAACACCCCCGACCAATTAAACCACAGAAGATTGGGAATTTCTGCGATTTTATTGGTCGTTAACACGTTGACGATATCACTATTGCCTTAACGCGAAAATCTTAATTTGTTTTAGATAAATTTGCAACTATTAAAAGTGCTCCAATAATATTTTTTTTAACTTTAGCTTTCGCTATGGTATGAATGCAATATAAATAAATTTTTGCCGTATTGGTCCGGGCTCCTTTGCAGAAAAGACCAACTGCATTCATGCCAGGCAGCTCGTACAAGGCGAGCATAGGCTTACCGTCACTAACACTGTGACATCTGATTATGTGTTAGAGTTTCGCAGCAACTCGCCTAATCTATACCTGCCGCCACAACGTCAGTGCTTGCAGTTAAAGTGTTCCGGTTGGGAGGATTACATTAAAACGAATTTCATCGGATTAGTTGTCCTACTAGTTCATTAATTGTTCGAGCGCGAGACAGAGTGGACGTCTTATTCCATACAATATGGCAACGTTTCTATATATAAAAAGCTTTACGGGTGTCAAAACGAAACAATTTCATCGATCTGGCATATAGATTAAATTTTCAGAAAAAAAATAAGCTCACACAGATAAGTTGACGTTATTAATATTCGCACTAACACATCTATTTAAATTAATTATTATATTAGTGGGGAGCGTCACTACAGCTTAGACAATATTTACTTATGATGAATAAATTAAACAGATTTCTTTCTATAAAAATATGAATTAGATAAATATTACATGATGGGGTTGAAGGGGTCTGAATTGCGTAATGCAAATCGGACCAAAGTAAAAAGTGCAAATACGATTGTAAAACGCAAGATCCAATCAACAACTAGTATTTCTATATACACTCTTTATAATCTGTATATTGGTTGACATAACACACACAAAATACACTAATGTTTGAGGTAAGCACAAAATCCATCATATTGTCACCGTTTATAAGATGTACCACACCGACTCTACGTCACCGTTATCTCTCTCTCGCAGCGTTTATAAATAGCCTATTATTCAAGCCTGATTTAAAATGTACGTTGTCACGACAAACCGCGGGAAAATGTACTTAAGATAATATTTATTTTTCATTTTATCCATGTTGGTAGCGGGCATTACAATGCTTTTAGTGGTTGATGATCGGGATTCACTTCTTCTATTTCACTTTTACTATCTATATTTATTTGTTCATAAAACTAATTATATTTTTTTAAAAGTATCTTCATCCCTATCCCTGAAGTGGTAGGCAGAGGCACAACCAGGGCACCCACGACTTGCCGAAGACACTAAGTCCCACAATATGATAGGTGGTAAGCTTATCGCCAACCGGGCACATATCCGATCCCGGGAAACATTTTTTTTATTGGTTATTAGTTTGTAATAAAAAAAATGGGATGACTTTAAGTACGAAGATGCTAAAATCTTTTTTAAGAATGTTTTATTTGTCAACCAGCGGCCCGCCCCTGCTTCACGTGACTATAAAATATACATATAAACCTTTTTCTTCAATCACTTTATCTAAAACAAAACCGCATCAAAATCCGTTGCATAGTTTTAAAGATTTAAGCATACAAAGGGACAGAGAAAGCGACTTCGTTTTTACTATGTAGTGATGGCTACAGCTTGTGTCTGCGACTTCTTCTGAATGAGCATTAGTTTAAATGTTTATATTAAAACCAGTCAGTACCTCTGACCTTTCTTAAATATTTTTGAAGTATCTACAGTATTAACCCTCAATTTGTTTTAGTTTCTTGGCTTTAAGTACGAAGGCGTTAAAATTTTCGGTCAAACACACTTAAAAAACTATATTTTTCCCCGTGACTTCTTTAAAATGGACCTCAGGTTTTAGATTATACATACATAGACACAAATTTTCAAGATGTTTATGACTTAGCTACAAAATTAGTTATATCCCACAATTCCCCTTCGACATTTTTTTATATTATAAATGCGAAAATCTGTCTGATGTTGCACTTTTACAGCTAAACGCAAAACCTGTTATACAGGCATACAGCTAAAGATAAAGTTTGAAATCGGAAACATTAATAATTATTTTTAAAAAAATCACTCGCTAAAAGAATGTAAAAGACAAATTCTTATAAAAAATTCTACGCTGATGAAATCATGGGCAAGCATCTAGTAATACATCGAGCAAACCAACCCAAAGATGACGTAACCAGATCCTAACCTATTATCACGTCTTTCTACGAAGCGTATAACATCAAAGGCTACAAAACAGAAAATACCTAATTTGCCTAAATTTCGTCTGAATATTTCAAACAGAATATTCCACTCGGTAAAGCTTGATGCTATAATTTCAATCTTTAGGTTTGGCATTCACGTTAGTATTTTGCCATTAGTCAAGTAGAAATTTGCATCAAATTTACGAAAATCAGGATTCTATTACAATAATTATAAGTCGCCTATAAGTCATGTCAAGGTCTTGGGTAAAGCGTTGGCCTCATTACTCAAGCTCACGCAGTGATATTTGTCGGCAACGAGGAAATACACGATACGCTAATTTCTTCATGATTATTTCATTTGTTTCACTTTCACTGAACAAAATCATACAAAATGCCACCAAAATTTACGAATTTCAATCATTATGAACTCGAAATTCAATAATTACGAAAAAACTTCGACCATATTTTCTTTCGATGGCGCCAAAACTCAGCTTAAGATTGGCTCTTTGAAACGTCATAGACAATTTAGTCTAGGAGATAGACATCCGTCTGTCGTACCACATGAGTGACCTCGTCATACCGTTTCCGAGAAACTGGATGAGTTCGTATTCATACGTAGGAGGTGTATTAAGTATTTTGGAAGGTATTATGTTTTTAGTGAAGCTTAGCATAATATGACGCACAACTTTTGGTACCACGTGCACCGCCATATATGCTAATGATATATTTTCATGTATGTTAATCGACTTCTCTGTCATTTCTATTCGATTCTTCGATTTTAAATATTCTTTCTTTGTTTAAAAGAGCTCACTTCCGAGATTATCTCACACTGTCATCAAGTCTAGATTTAAAAATGGAATGCCAGGAAAATCGACGAAAATCCTTTACTTTAGTTTACCTAGATTAAGTAAGTTTTTTACAGTTTTACTGCGCTTAAATTGTTTGATCATAAACTACAGGCTTATTGTTTTGTTTTTGCACTGTGTTTTAACGAGTTTTATTCGTTTTTTGCTTAGTTATCTATTTTAACCTTTTTCAAACAAAAATGTTCTGAAAAGCGTGAGAGTCGTTAAACCTCGACCATCGCTAGCACCGCGAATCCAGAACAATCTTTGTTGAATTTCCACACGAACGTATTATCCATTTATCAGCAGCGAAAAACTTCGCTAGATTTTTAATAAAAATGGATTAAAAATGTTACAAGCTTAAAACCAGATAAAGCATGGCTGACGTTAACGAACTTCCAAAATTATTACGTTACCAACCATAAAGCTCAAATTGTTTTCTACCAACGACGACTTTGTGTGAGTGCTCTCCAATGTTATGTTCCGTATTGGGGGATATGGTTATGTTCATATACCTACTATTCAATCATAAAATCAAACAAAGTAAAAAGAAGGCTCGGGTAGTGATTATTAAAAAAAACACAATGTGATAGGTGGTAAACCTATCGCCAACCGCGCAAATCTCCAATACCAGGCAATGTTGTTTTTATAAGAAAATTGAAAACAAATTTTCTTTATTATGCCTGACCCGGAGTCAAATCCGGGACCTCATAAAGTCAAGAAAAACAACCTCCACCTCATCGGGCTCATCTATACATACCAATAAATGAAATTGATGGTCTGTTTGTAATATTAAATTAATCGCTTTGTATTATGTGTATGGATGTACAAACGGTACGTAAACCAAAACAACTTTTCTTACAATTTTTGTCTGTCTGTTTGTTTCGGCTTATCCCTGACACGACTTGACCAATGTCGATGAAACTTTCACTGGCAAATAGCTGATATAATAAGAAGTAACTTAAGGTACATTAATTTTAGAAGAAATCTTAAAAAAAGTAAATGACATCAAATAAGTATTTTGTTAAATTCCACGCAAACGAAGTCGTAGTCACAGGTAGTTAAAAAAAGCTCCAGCTCTCAGACTAGAAATCTCAACCAAAAGCAACTTATTTTAGAAGACCACACAAAACGTAGGCTCTACGTTGGCTTCAGTTTGCCTTTGGCTCTGTTTGCATAGCCTGAGTCTGACATTACTTATCTACACGCTTCAGGCTATATCGTTTAAACATTACATGTAAATTGCTGTTTGATATCTAAAATTACTAAGAGCGGCCCGTTTTACGCCTGCAGACACAAGGGTTAATAGATTCTATAACTATATATTGCTCAGTAAATAATGAACAAAACGTGAGATCTCTCCAAATTAATATTAGATTGGGGAGAGGTTTCAATTTGCTCTACATCTGTTGTATTAGTAGAGGAGCCTGTGATGCTAAATGTTTAGTCCCTTGAGCGTCATAGAGATATATTGGATTTAATCCCCCGTGTTGGTCAGGGTACTCTGTGTAGAATAGACCATCTGACTTTCTACTTGGCAGCTCGTAAGAGGTGAGCATAGGTAAAATGGGTAAATATATCAATAAGTCAGGGTCCTCTGTGTAGAATATACCACCTGACTTTCTACCTGGCAGCTCGTAAGAGGCGATAGGTAAAATAGGTGATTGCCACCGCACCACTGACAATGACAATACGATGTTCCAGTTCGGAAGGTAGAGTACTCTGTAGACTTGCACAACAGGACAGCGACACACATAGTTCGTCTATTAGCTGTTGCCTGCGGCTTCGTTCGCGTTTTCACAGGAATCCGTTGTGTGATCGGGATTTAATGTAGCCTATATGTTAATCCAGGTCACAATCTATCTGTGTTCCAAATTTCAGACAAATCCGTCCAGCCATTCGAGCGTGAAAGAGTAACAAACATCCATACGTAGATTCTCAAACTTTCGCATTTATAATATCAGTAGGATAGCGTATAATGTGTATAGGCTACGTTTGGTACTTATCATAAAGGAGAGACGAGTGCTTTTTGCTGTCTTATCACATGTAAACTGTTGAACAACATAGGTCTTACTAGGATGTTGATATTTTGCAGCCTCGATTTTTAGGTTACGAGTTGAAATCTGCATGGTACAGCACGGAGTACGACGGTGTCGAACACTGATGAAATGGTGGTAGGAATAGGTAAGGCTGTGGTACTAACCACACATCACCCTGCCAATAATTACATTCCCACTTTTAAAAGTAGCTAGCTTATGGTAGCTAGGGTGAAATCTAATCGCATTTTAAAATTTGTTCAAATATTTAATATGTTATAAAACGAAATAATAAATTTGTAAGCATTCAAAAATGTTGGCTCATCACAATTTGGATATTGTTGGTATAAATAAATATTTTTGTAACAACTTCGAACACATACATTCAGCAAATAAATAAATTTCATTTCATTATAAAAAGAGGCTATCGTTGTTGTTACTGCAAACTGGGCTTCGTCAGTTAAATTTGTTTTCACAGAAAAGTAAACCAAAAAATCTGAATATAACTACTAAATAATATAAAGTGTTTTCACGCCCATATCCCCGAAGAAGTAGGCAGAGGCACAACCAGGGCACCCACGACTAGCCGAAGACACTAAGTCCCACTATGTGATAGGTGGCAAGCCTATCGCCAACCGGGAACGTGTTTCCTTGGGCTTCCAATAATTATTCAAATCCAAAGTAACCCAATCGGTCTCGTTGTTTGAAATTAACGAACTCTTTTATACCTAGATTTAAAAATGGTTGCCTGGATACTGATCCAAACTAGCTCAATCTCTTCTCTTAGGTTAGTAACATTAGCCGTGAGATACTAACGCACCGGGTAAGACTAAGAACTCATGACGTGGTTTTTGCGGCGGTTGCAGACCCACACAAAAAGTAACAGCACATTTAATGACGCCTCGTACATCCGCAACGACCGCGGTTGTTTGTGGTTCCCGCGGCAGCTGTCGCCCGCTCGTGAAATCGTATAAGTTTGCAAGCAATGATGTCAACCGCGACGGCTGTGTGACCGCACAAATTAACGGTCTCGTGACTTTTGAAATAAAACTGCAATTCCACGACCACCGGCGTTATTTTTCTACCACCTGAGAAATCCTCGTCTGTTTACAAGTGGGTTAAAATCTTAAAACTACTTATAAATAACACTAACACATCAACAAAATCTCATGCTTAATTATGTCCAACATACCTTGACATTTGTAATTATAAAATAAGTATATATAAACAATTTTCATTTGCCCTATTATATGCCCTTTTAAACTCCGATAAAAAACGTACCCCACGTTAATAAAGTCATAAAGTTTGACGTGTTTGTGTGTCTGAACAACTTTTGAACGGATGGACCGATTTCGATTTGGATTTTTTTAAATCTGAAGTGATCGAGATTATTTTCAGTAACATTGCATGTTGCGAGCTGTTGAAATTTTTAATCCCACCAAAAACAATCTATAAAAAACTACCCAAGTCTGGAAGGAGCTGCTTGTTTATCTCTAAAAAGTAATGAAATCTAGACCAAGTCGTGACAAGTCTAAGGATCCTTCCTGCGATTTCTTTATTATTATCCTATTAATATTATAAATGCGAAAGTTTGTAATTTGTATTTATGGATGTATGGATGTTTGTTACTCTTTAACGCAAAAACTACAAAGCCGATTACGATGAAATTTGGTGTGTACGTAGCTGAAGACCCAGAATAAAATATAGGCTACTTTTTATCCCGGAGTTCCCGCGGGATTGGGACTTACGCGGGTGAAACCGCGGGGCGCAGCTAGTAGTTAATATTTTATGACAGGGCACAAGTCAAGGACCAAGTCTCACAATACCCTGTATAATGTACCCTGTATAATAATATACAACCCATATATTATATATACAAAATAAATCTCCATTTCGCGTGGTCACCACATCACGCCTGAACGGATAGACCAATTTCACTAATTCTTTTTTGTTGTGTTACTTATTGTTAGGAGAAGAATCGTACAAAGATCACATTAGAAAATTCGAAATAATTGTAGGAAACATAGAAAAAAAATATTTTAATTTTAAATTATTTGCTAATTTATGAACGATAACATAGGCATATTCACACCCACTTTATTTCGAAAGAAGTAGGAATAGGTACAACCTGGCTACGACTAGCCGTTGAAGTCACACAAAGTGATAGGTGGCAAGCCTAACGCCAACCGGGTACATATTCATTTCCAAGTATTTTTTTTTAGAAGAAACCCAAATTCCTTTTTATCCTGGTCCGATTTTAATGGCTCTTTTATTAAAATATGAAAAGGTTATAGATTAACATATAGACCTTTTTTAACCCAAACTTCCGCTTTCTGGACACTTTAATTGACACGGTTGAAAAAAATAGCTTAGTAATGTAGTAATTTTATAAGTGAAACAGAATGATGTATGTGCAGATAGTAAAAACTAGAATGTATTTTTTTTGTGACAGACAAACAGACAGACATAGAAATTAAAACAATGGTTTAAGGACATTCCAGTATCAAGTTTCAAATAGATTTTAGTCTACTTCAAAGATGCGGATGGTCTCATTCAAATCCTATTTCATTTAAAAAAATCCAATGGACTTCTGAAAGATGGAAGTACATAATGACATCTTACCGAAACCGTTTTTTTGTATAAGACACGTTTTTATTAGGTTTTTTTAATAATGCAATGTTTTTTAATTCAAAATGTTGTTTTAAAAATCTCTTTTTTAATACGTAAAAAGCTTCAGGTATAATGATTAAATTGTAAACATTCTAATATTATAAAGCTCAAGAGTTTGTTTCTTTATTTGCTTGAGCACGTTAATCTCAGAAACTACTTGGCCGATAACTAAAATTATTTCTGTATTAGATAGCATATTTATCGGCGCAGGCTATAGGCTACGTATTATTACGCTAAGCGAGTAAAGCACCAATGAAGAATGTTTAATTTTTTTCTATTTTTATTCTATTATTTTAATTCCATACACACTGTCATTAGCTGGTAATTACAAGCGATGTAAAGTTCGCCGGGCTGGTTAGTTAACTCATAAAAAACAATGCTTACACACCACCTTTGCAAGTAGGCGGATTACCGGTGTTTCGTAAATTATAAGATATATATACAAATCTCTACCTCAAGCCCACTGACTCAAATTCCAGAACAAAAATACACTAGAGCCACTTCCGCATACACACCTTGATTGACACGCCGTTGTGTGTTCATAGTAAACAAACTATAATACGTTAGACACACATATTTAGGTTAAAATTGCAATAAATGTATACAAATATGATACTTACATATCAAAATTCCGGCGTCCAGATGGGCCAGTACTTGAGCTGAACAAAACCAGGTCAAACTAAACACACAACACGTAAACACACATATATACTATAATACGAAGAAAAAAGGTTGTGTAAGGCAAAGTTTATTGCATATAGAGTGAATAGAAGAGGATTTTCATTAATGATTCAGTGTTTAAACGTTCGCTATAGTGAATAAAGCGCGTAATACAATTCCACGTATTTTCAGTTCGGCGCACGAAGCGCGACTGAAAGCTGAAGTTGTTGGACGCCCAGCCGTCTCGGCCAGGTGTAGGCTCTAGTCCCCGCCCAACTGTTATGCTGCGGCCACACTACAGATACGTGAGATGCGGTTAATTATGGCCACAAATATTTCTTTAACTATACTCCACAATGCGGACGTTTTAACGCAATAATTATAGAAATAGATATGCCACGTGTACGTTGGGAATAATTCCATACGGAATAATTAGGCGACGAAAAATTGCAAAAACTAGCTCCAACTATTTCATGACCACGTCGCGATTTGATATTTCTTTTGTCGAAAGATAGCAAATGATTCCTAAACTGTCCCGCATAAATTTTACCAACATCCTACTAGTAGTAATACGACTTAATTAATGATGAGATTGTCAATATACGCGAGAAATATATGCACTGTTAAGTATAACGCATAAACCACTAGCCTGATAACTATCAAATTAATATGAGACTACTTTTGAGTTATGACCTGTCTTTCTAAAAAAAGGGTAATCAAAATCAGTTTACTATTGAACGAGTAATCGCGTAACGAAGATACAAAAACAACATACAGTGGAATTAAGAACCTTCTTCATTTTCAAAGTCGGTTAAAAATCAAAATTTATTGACGCAGAAAATCCAAACAATCATATAATATGAACTTATCACATACGTTTTTCAGTTTTTTCCGTGCAGCATTTTTGTGAATTTACAACATATATAGAAATAATTTGTGCATAGATGTGCTATTTCGTTACGATTTGTCGAATCGGAATTTTGTAACGGGATTTTGAATGTGTGAAGCGGGCCTTAATTTTTTTGTGTAAAGTTATCTGACGTTAACCGGCTATAGGAATAACGTTATCACATTGCCACGTAAGTCATGTCTGCACGTCTAATATCGCGATAATTGACGGCATTTCCCATTCGTGTGGCCCCAGCATTACAAAACATCTTAGGGTACGAGGCTACGTATAATCTTTAAATCTCATGCCTTTTATGATTTCCCTAATAACTTTATCTACGTCACAAAGCCGCGGCTTTACTTTCGTCAAGCGTAAACGTACTATGTGTGAGATATGAGACGTATAGAGCCGCAAGTCATTTCTATTTCATTATAATTTCGAGTTTGAATTGCGGACTTGGTGAAAAAGCTTTGTATTCATATTAAAAAAAAGCATATTTATAGACCACTTGCTCGATGCGTCACCCGCGTGGTCCAACAGGAGCATTTTTTTTTTGGGATAAAATCTATCCTATGTGTTAGTCCAAGTTACCCTTTATGTGTGTATCAAAATTCATGAAAATTTGTTTTTGCGTGAAAGAGTAACAAACAAACATACGAACTTTTGTATTTATAATATTAATAGGATGTTGATTCGGGTCTTCTGTGTAAAATAGACAATCTGGCCAGTCCATAAAAAGCCAGCAAAGGTCAGATTCAGATCACTCTAATCACGTAGACCATACAAGTGGTTCTTGTGTACGTCGATGTTATAAAACTACGAACGGATCGGAATCGTGTCCTTAAATCGATACTTATAAAATAACAAGTCCTGACTGACTGATTCATCGTCGCTGATTTAAAACTGTTGATGTTAAATTTTGTGAGTAAGGTTATTAAGTAGACAACCATTAAGGACGGAATTTTGGAAATTCTACCAAACACGCATGAGTCCGCCAAGGAAATGCTCAGTGTTTGTTGAGGCTTAGTCTACCTCAACACTAACACGACAACACAACACACTATTATTACGGGTACAGGAATAGATAACAATTTAGGGGATGGTTTCCAGTTGGTCCCATTCAAATTTTATCAAGACCCTGTAAGTGAATTTTGAGGTATATTTATCTATAAATACAAAATAAAATGTCCTGACTGACTGATTCATCATCGCCGAGCAAAAACTGTTAGAGTTACAGCCATTAAATTTGGTGAGTAGGGTCGTTTTATTGAGTCGACACCAAGTAAGGACGGAGTTTTGGAAATTCTACCCCTAAGGGAGTGAAATAGGGGTTGAAAATTATTATTGAAGACCGTGGTTTTTTAAGTTAGAAACATGAAACTTTATTTTTGGACTACTTTTTAAAAATAAGTAGATACGTATTTAAGCATTTCAGGAAATTCTTCTCCTAAGGGGGTGAAATAGGGGTTAAAAATTTAGTATTGAAGACCGTCATTTTTTTAAGTTAGGACCATGAAACTTTAGTTTTGGGCAATAGCAATAAAAATAATTAGATACGTATTTAAGCAATTCTGGAAATTCTTCCCCTTAGTGTTCTACACAGGGGTAAAAGTTTGTATGAAAGTCCTTATTGATGAGCTATAATCAGAAAATATATTAACTGTCACGCGAGCTTTGTCTTTTTTTAATTAGTCTTAGTAAGTACATAGTAGGTGCGTTATATCTTACAATACGCATTTATATTATAATTAGAAAATTAGAATGTTGGTCCGGGCTCCTTTGTAGAATAGACCATCTACCTTCCTGTGGCAGACAGCTCGTAAAAGGCGAGCATAGGCTTGCCGTCATTTACACCGTGACATCTGACTAGGTGGTAGAGTTTCGCAGCGACTCACCCGGATTGGTACCACCGCCTTACCTATTCCTGCCGCCATAACGTCATGACGTGTTCCGGTTAGGAGGGTAAGGTAGCCGGTTAACTTACTTTTGATCGAGACCTAACATCCCGGCCCCTGGTTGGCAACGCACCATTACCACCTTTGGTGTCTTTGGGCGGAGTGAATTTCTTACCATCATGAAATCCGTCTGCTTGTTTGCCTTCCAATGTCATTAAAAAAAAATTACAAGACGACAATTTTCAATATAAAATATCACAAATTTTAAATTACAATATTACAAATTAAAATACTTCGGAATTCAAGTGCTTATTCTAAAGCAAATCTATGTTGTGAATATTTAGAAATCTTATATTACCCTTTCTTCAATAATTTATTCAAACACAATTTTTAAATTAATTTAAGGGCAAATCTCTTAAGTCTTAATTAATGGACAGCTTATTGTAGAAACGTATAAATTTATCCAAGACATAATCGATTATTTTATGGAGTCAATTCTTGAATACTGATAGATCAAGTTTAACTGGTGAACATCACATTTTCTAAACGTATCGACCGCCTCGTTGGTCGAGTGGCTAGCGTACTCGCCTAACTGCATCGACGAACCGCGAGGCTTGGGTTCGATTTCCAACGGGGCAGGCATTTGTGTGATGAACATTTAGATGTCTGCATTTCCGGGTCTGGGTGTTTTTTAAATTTATTCTGGTATCTATTTAAGTATTTCTATGCAATAGTATCGTTGACTAACACTAGAGGATTCGATCACGGGATCCTGAATCCCGGAATCCCGTGATCCCGGTCATGTTTTAATCCCGAAATTTTCGGCATTAAGTTTTATAAATCCCGGGATCTTCGGGATTTATAGTTTTTTAAAAATGTAAATACAAATGTATGTCAAAACTTCAAATGAAAGGTCCTTCCTTTCATTTGACGTTTTGACGGCCATCTTGTATACGCTGCTGATTTAATTTGTAATTACTGACGACGGCTACCACAGTATTACGTGTAAAAACCGCTTTACGTCGTGTAAGTATTGATACTTTTTGTTAATTGTTGATAATCAACGATTTTTTTGAACAAGTAACAATCATTAATGTGTCTTTAAGAGGTTATGTTTATATCAAGGAATATAAATACTCTTTAGCAAGATACTTAAATGTTATTTTCATTTCAGTTAAATGTTAAGAAGAAAACAATGTCACTGTCCAAAGAAAGTTTTTGTGTCAAACATGAAAAAGATGAAGATGTTTCGTCTGTGTGGTCTATTTAATTTAAGATATGAGTCCCTATAGACGTTGATCTCTTTAGCATATAGTCTTTTATATAGTATATCTGAGCAAGTTTTAAGAAGTTGATTGAATTTTGGCGCCATCTTGAATGAAGGTGGTCGTAATTTTTTCATTAATATTGAATTTCGTGTTATATTGAGTGAAATTGGTTAATTAAGGTGGGAATTAGATTAATTTTGTCACTGAACAAAAATAGTCAATAAGTGCACAAATGAAATAATCATGAAGAAATTAGTGTATCGTCTATTTCCTCGCAACAGTCAAATCTCACTAGATGAGCTTGAGTAACGAAGCCACCGTTTTACTCGAGACTCTGACTTAATATGACTTTGTACATTGTGACAAATGACTGTATAAGGACTAAAAACGAACGAAAGCCATATTTATAAAAGAAGAAGAAGTTGATTTTTTTTAGTTCTTTTAACAAAAAAGAAACTAGACATTTCTGTAGTAAGTGTCAGTCCAGTCAGTTTATTGTAATTAATATAATTTTGTTTTGTTTTCTAAAGATTTAACTAAAGATTAAAAAAGTACATTTTTAACTGTCTTTTTCTTACCACTTTGTAGAAAGTACAATTCACCAATACAATCCCGGGATTTTCCCGGGATCCCGGGATTACAAAAATCGACCGGGATCGAATCCTCTAACTAACACCCATAACACAAGCATATAATTTGCTTACTTTGGGGTTAGATTTAATTTGTATAACTTGTCCAGGGATATTTATTTATTTATTTATATTGATGTTCTTTTTCATTCACAACGTTCTCGTAAATGTATTGATAAAATTGTCACAGATAATATACTTGTTTGTCCGAATAGTTCCATAAGGAATTCCCTCGCATTCTGATTAAAAATAGTTCTTTTCAATACAAAAAAAATGGAAAACGAGGGATATTATAAATAAACGTAGCAATGTGTGCGTGTGTACATGTCTGTGGCATTATAAATATTGAACGGATGGATTGATTTAGATGCAGTTTTTATTGTTTAAAAGCTGTCGTGATCGAGACGTTCCTTAGCTACGTTTCATAAAGATTTTATTGAGAGTTTGTATAAATTGATCTCTTTTAGGATTATTTTTTATGCAATTTTAGAGTTTATTTCAGCAGTGTTTCCCAAAAAAAAACAATAAGACTGTAATATAACTATGAAATTGCTACTACAAAATCGGGATTTTTCAACGTCAGTAAACATATTTATTTTTTTAATTGCAAATGCAGCTCAACTAAGTCTAATCGACAGCTTTTCTACATGAGGCTCCATTGCACCTTTTCTCATAATGATTCCCAAGAAAACATAAGACTCTATTAGGTCTGATGTAGAATCATTCAGTTAAGTGTACATTGGTGCCTACTTGCCGAGCATTAAGAATCGAAAAACGATTAATGTTAGACGCTTGACGGTTCTGTGTGTATGTCTGTCTGTGGCATCATGACTTGATGGCACTGTTGGATGACTGTTTCAATTTTACTTGCTTATATTTTATATGATATCGTGCAGCTTACATATTTTCTTATTTTTTAGGAGTACGTTGTTCATTTTTACTTTTAAGTAGCCTATCTTTAATTTATTATCCTCGAGTAGAAAAGGATACTTATTACATAATTTGGGAGTTATATACTCGATTGTTCTTTGTCCATAATAATTTTTGGCAGTGCGTTCAAGCAATCTTTTGTTTTAGAGATAATAGTTATATGTTTTTTGTATCTTGTGGGCTTCGTTGTTTTCTATTATGTTTAAATATTCAGCTTTACAGTGAACAGGAAGAATTTTACAAATTGAGAATAATCTCATAATCATGTTTACATTTTGCTTTGGGTTTTCTATCTACTAAATGTAACTTTAGTTTTTTTTTTCTCGTTATTGTTTTTGTTCGTGATTTAATCTAGTTTTGATTTTTTCTCGATGTTCTTTATTATTATTTTTTTTATATCTTTTCCCACTTTTAAAGTTAGCATTAATTTTTAACAAACATTTTTGTAACTGTCTTATAAAATCAGATGTTATATGTGAAAACATGTTAATGGTGTTGAGATAATGTTTAAGTTATTCATTAAGTAATATATTATCACTGTTTGTTTTCTAAATAAGTAAAAATAAAAAAAAATTAAAAAAAAATACTTAATTATCCTAGTTTGTAACTTTATTTGTTTTATTTTAATTCAATAAGGATTTCTGCAAAACGCCTTCTTTTGTTAATTTTTTTAAGTTGATATTGTTAATGTTAATAACAGTAATCGACAAAGTAATTAAAAAGGATAAACTTGGTCAACAAACGACCATACCTCTGCGTCGTTAATTAATACTAAAACGTAATGTGTGTCCAAATATACCGAGTCCAAACGAGCCTATTCATTTCCTTTATAACCTTCATTATATTGTTTTAAATTGCAAACTGAGCAAACCCTTAATGATTCCTGTTATAATTTCTGCGTGTTAATGTATTAAGTGTAAATAACAGAAAAGTATCTTCACGCCCCTCTCCCAGAAGCTATAGACAGAGGCGCAAACAGGGCACGCACGACTAGCCAAAGACATTCCTCCCACAATGTTATAGGTGGCAAGCATCTCGAAAACCAGGCATATATGCAACAACTAAAACCAAATTTTTACGTTAAATATTTTTCAAAACCAAAGATTTCTTTTTTCTTTTCAAAAAAAAAAGAGCCTTTACCATGAATTGGTACAGATTACCTTCGGTAATTGACGTATCAAAATCTAAAGCGCTTTTCTTCTCACCATTTTATTATCTTAGCTACCGGTAGAGGCGCTGTTTAAATTTTTCATAGTTCACCATTTGCGGAGACGCTTGCGAGTATAGTAAACTCGACAAAACTGAAACTCATGGTAAGGGCACAGAATAATAAGTACTGACGTACAGTGGCCACATAATCTAAATCGAGGGTTATTAACTTTTAGTGGGTTTGTTTGTACACTTTTCACTCAAAAAAGTAATTTGTAGGCCAGTTAAATGTTAAGGACAACTTTTTCTACGCAAAAACCTTCGGCTTCCATCAATAAAGTCAATTCAACGAGTGTACAAAGTCGGATGCAAAAGATAGTATCACTTATACACGTTGTTTGGAGTTAACACTTGTACTTATCCACTGTACACTTTATTTAACACTTTCTGTTACTTTCTAGCCAACCGGTTTCACTGTTTACAGCATCATCAGGGCTTTGGATTTTTTTTTGGGATAAGTACAAGTGTTAACTCCAAACAACGTGTATATACAATGAAATTCCACCAAGTGCCGACGATAGCAAGTATAGATTCTAGTATCACTTAAATACTTGAGTCTGTCCGGAACTGAACCCGGACTTCGTATGTAAGTGTTCTTTGCTTTTAGGAACGTACACTTAACTTTCAACTAACGAGGAGGTCATTTTCATAGTAAGACAGATAAGTATCTCCAAGCCCATTTCCCTGAAATGGGAAGCAGACGCAAAACCAAGGCACCCTCGACTAGCCAACGACACTAAGTTCCACAATGTCATAGGTGGCAAGCCTATCGCTTACCGGGCGCACATCCAATCAAGAGCGACATTTGTTTTAGAAAATTGGAAACCCTCTTTATTTTGTGGCCCGGGAATCGAACCCGAGGTCTCATGAAGTCAAGTCCAACATCTGGACCAGTAGACCTCAGAAGCTATTTTCATAATATGGTGTATATAAGACTGTGATATTAATCCGTATTGCAGGGCTCTAACTTAATCCGATTAACTACACTACTACAATACAAATAACCAATAGTGGGTGTAGGGTGTGTTTGGCCCTACGTGTTACAAGTTGATTAAATTGTTAACTGATAGGTGATTAATCAAGGCAATTACTAATATAATTAAGTGTAAATGAAACCCCGTTACTGAGTATTGATCGCTGTGTTTATTGCAATATAATATCTGTACTTATAATAAATCTTTAGCAAAGTAAATTATGTACATGGAAGACATATATATTATTAATACGTGATGCCAAAACTTTGGACGTTTAAGTTTTGAAATAAAACGCAGTTCTACGAACGCGACGGGCGCGAGTGAAAACGGTACCGTGAGTTCTATGCCTAAAAATACTCAACAGAACAAGTTTTACCATATTTAGTATTTCCATCTGTCTGTGTATCTGTATACCGATTTCCAACAACGATTCGCTTATAATCTACTCAGCCAATCCTACAAAAATTGGTAAGTAGGTACATACTTCATGTTTCGACAAAAGTTTATTATATATTTAAGTTATATAAAGGGATACTTTTACTAAACAAGTTCCGGTGAGAGAGGGGTAAAACTCGAAACGGCAGATTCAATCCAATTTTAATATTAATCGAAAGATGGAAACAAACATTCCTCCAAGGTCAGCTATGTTCGTAGCGTCGTGCATGATTACAACCGACTAGAATCTCTATTACTGATTAATGTGTAGTCTGATTTCATTTTTTTTAAGTCAAATTGTCACGTATGTTTTGCCAAGTCAAAAGTTTTTAGTTAAAAAATTATAGACATAACAATACTCAGTATTAAATGACCAAATAGCTTGAAATCAAGAATGTAGAGAAGCATTTGGACGTACTGGTCATCATACATACATCCCCCTGCAGTTTTGACTGAGAGTATCGAGCGTCAAGGAACGAAATTCTCCGGGTTGACTAGTGACTAATATAGTGCCACAATCTACTATGCGTGATATATTAATTGTACGAGGTTAACGACTACCTAGCAACTTAGCTCGTACAGTGAGTGATGGGGTCGTCACATCCCTACGCGAAGCCTTATCCAAATATTAAACAATCGCAACGTTTGTGTAATGTAGGCGACTCTGAGGCCTTAAAACACAATCTAAGTAGTATTAAGAAATAAACATCGGGATAGGTGAAAGTAGATAAAAAACGCTTGTAAAATAAAAGTTAATGGGCGTAGATAGACCAATTTGAACCTATTCCGCTTAAATCAGTCCAGATACCTTGGAAAAATTGGTTTACATACATAAAAAAATATACCGGCCGAATAAGAACCTCCTCGTTTTTTTTCAACTCGGTTAAAAATAGGATTCATGATCGGAAAACATAATTAAGAAAAAAGCTAAGAATTATCAAACATTATCAAGCATAATCAAACGGCCATAACTATTTTTAGTTAATGAATACTAAAAGGTAATGCGTGTGTAAATGCTCTGCGACCGAACGAGCTTTTTCATTGTCGATACATACGACCCTGGTCACGCTTTATTACATTGCAAAACTGTACAATTAGCTAATGAATCCCGTAGGAATACCTGAGGGTTAAAATACAGTGCCGGCTTTAGCACTACAAGCAACCTGGGCGAAATATTTAGGAGGCCTAATGTATGTAAATCCAACTCATGCATACACAAGCAAAGCATGTAATAATACATTTACAAACAAAAAAAAGCATCTTCACGCCAATATCTACGAAGACGTAGGCACAAGCACAACTAGGGCACCCACGAGCCATGACTAGCCGAAGACACTAAGTCCCACAATGTGATAGGTGGCAAACCTATCGCCAACCGGGCACATATCCAATCCCAAGCAACTATTTTAAAATTAGAAAATTAGAAAAATCACATTTTCTTTTGTTGGCTGAACCGGGAATTGAACCCGGAACCTCAATCAATCATTTATTTGCGAAAAATGTGGTACAAGTATCATGCTAATTTACATTTTATATTTTATTAATGGATCTCTACATTTTGGTCAATAATTTCACAGGCAAAATTAGTTAAAACATGAAGATTACAATCATTTAAATAATTAAAATAACAATTTGGATTTAAAATTATATACCGACTCCATCTCCTCTATATGTTTAAACATCCATAAAAATAAAGCCAACTAAATAAAAAAATAGTGATAACAAAATATTTTTAGTACCCTGTAAAAAGAAAATAATAAATTAAATAAATTAAAAAAAACATGATAATAATTAAAATGTCAAAATTTACACACTAACAAAACTAAACACACTAAAAAACCTACAAATTGGTATTGTTTACATGTCACCAAATAATTTATTACTTTAATACTTAAATATACAATAATATAATTAGATGATTTGGCAGACGTTACATCCTGTCTATCTAATGAGTATAACATTAAGTATAAACTTATGCTAAATGTATCTATTCACACGTGATTCGACGATCAAGGAAAATAACAAATAATTTCATATATTTTTTAAATTTAGTTAAAGTTTGTTGGTCAGATAAAAAATCACTCACTGAGTAATAATAACATTTATTTCCTAACTCTTTTAATTTCTTTTTAAATGTATTAATGTTTAAGTTTTCTTCATATAATGGAATTTTGTTATAAATCAGAGCCGCCATAGTAAAAATGCTTTTATGAAATAGCGACATACTAGACTTGGTTACACGCACTACATTGTGACAAACTTGGTTTCTCTTGCTCTTTTTTGGCATCCATGAAAATAAATGCCGATTTGCACAAACATGGCTAGTTTATATATATACAGAGAAGGGAGCGTGAGTATATTAAATTTTTGAAAATACGGCTTACAGCTGTTCAATGGCATCTTGCGCACTGGGGAATTTCCAGCGGCCTGGAAAACGGGCCACGTCATCATGCTGCCCAAACAAGGTAAGAACGTCTTGGACCACGCCAGCTACAGGCCTATAACCTTGATGCCGGCGATGTCTAAGATATTCGAAAAGCTCCTGTTGCAACATCTGCACCAACATTTCCGCCCCCGTCGGGAGCATTTCGGGTTCAGAGCTAAACACAGTACCACCCTTCAGCTGTCCAGGGTTATGCATATTTTGACTGCGACGCTGAACAAGCGCGAGCAGTCCGTTGTGGTTCTCCTCGACATGGAAAAGGCGTTCGACCGCGTTTGGCACGAAGAGCTCCTGTACAAGATAGCCAAAAACCTCTCTTAGAATCCTCAAGGTGTTAGCCTCCTTACTTAAATACCGCCGATTTCAAGTGGTGGTGGAAGACGCTCTCTCCATCGAGCGTACCATCACTGCCGGAGTACCCCAAGGTAGCTCCCTGTCTCCTGCGCTTTATTCGCAGTACACCGATGACATTCCTGTGGGGGTTGGCTGCGCTCTGGCATTGTATGCCGACGACGCGGCCTACCTCTCCGTGACAATGTCACAAGATCACATGGCCCGCAAGGCTCAGGCCCATCTGGATCTACTTCCGGACTGGCTTGGGAAATGGCGGATGACGGTGAATGTGAATAAGACGCAGGCATTAACACCTAGGCAAAGTAAAGGCCTACCGCTCCTCAAACTCGACGGTCAAGATATTAAGTGGTCCCGTAAGGTTAAATACCTCAAGGTCCGGATAGACTCCGGATTGACATTGAGCGCCCACGTTGGAAAGACGATAGGG
>NJDD01000057.1:620539-639329 GCA_002245505.1 Calephelis nemesis
AAAAAAGATTTTTTTAATTTTCTAATTAAAAACAATGTAGCCCGGCATTGAAGTTGTGCCCAATTGGCAATAGGTTTGTGTCTTCGGTTAATCGTACGTAGGTGTCCTAATTATACCACTGTCCACCGTTTTGGAGATACGGACGTGAAGATACTTATATACTTTAGAAATGTATTGCAGAATCACCACCATTAACGATCTCACGTTAGGTCAAGTTGTCAATCAGAAGAGCCTTTTAGTATAAACGCCAATTCATCAAGTTAAGGTCTGGTGTTCGAATCCATTTACGATGTTAGGACTTCGTTGGCGAAGTGCCAGCATCGTGTATCCGATAATAAACATACGGCCATTGATCTCTTATGTAAGGGTCACCGCACATAGATACAACTAAATCCGGCGTTATTTCGAAACAACTCGAAATAACTTACTTCAAAGGAAACCTTTTTACAGGAAAGCAAACGGGCTTATTTTCAGATAAGAAACACGCAAATATAACCGTTAATATACGTTTTATTATCTTAATATATATATTTCTTGTGTTCGTGTATTTGTTACTGAACTCCTCCTAGACGACAGTGGCGATTTTGATGAAATTTTTTGATTTTCAAGGGGATTCGAGAATGGTTTAGATCCACAATTTGGTCCCCTGGGAAATGTACTTTTATATACTTTTTATTTCTGAGTAGTCGTTGATTTTGGTATGTTTTACATTGGGTCTGGCAAAATGCTATCGAAGCATTAATGTCAAGCGATAAGAAGTTTGCTGGGTCAGCAAGTATTATAAAATACAACAGTAGTGTAGTCATGTAGTGGTAGCTATCGTCTAAAAATGACGTTCCACTACTTAATTAGTTTATGTAGGTGTATTAGTGTGAATGTTGCATGTATGTGTGTGTCATTTTTCTTCAGAATAACAATAAATATTGAATACATTTTTCCGGTGGGTCCACAAAATGGGTTAAACGGTGGTTTACATTTACGTTCGTTACACATAAGTTACACGGGGCCCGCGGATTTAGTGAAAAAAGACTCGTTCCCCATAATATGTTATACGGATTCGGGATATAACGAATTTCCGAATAGTTTTCTATAAATCAAAAAACAATTATTACGCCCAAAACGTTTTGACTAAGTAAATTATTATTATGAATATATGAAGAGACTTGTTTATGGCACGCAGCTTCCAATATATAGTTTATATATCTGAAAAAAATATAGGCATCAATCCACATTTTTCCCCCGTTGTGGTCCGGGCTCCTTTGTAGAATAGACCATTTGCCTTCCTTGCCAGGCATCTCGTAAAAGGCGGGCATAGGCTCACCGTCACTAACACCGTGACATCTGACTAGGTGGTAGAGTTTAGCAGCGACTCGCCCGGATTGGTGCGACCGCCTTACCTATTCCTGCCGCCATAACGTGATGACGTGTTCCGGTTCGGAGAGTAAGGTAGCCGGTAAACTTACTTTGCTCGAGGCCTAACATCCCGGCCTCAGGTTGGCAACGTACCACTACCACCTTTGGTGTCTCTAGGCGGCGTGTATTTCTTAACATCAGGAAATCCGTCTGCTTATTTGCCTTCCAATATCATACAGAAAAAAAATCATAAATAAATTACTTTGGTAAAATGTCCCAGCAACAATATTTATATAGCTACACAAAAATATCAAGAAAATTCGAAAATAATAACGGTATCATACAGTGTTTAGTATCTTCAACTCAATCATTTATGAAGTAGAAAAAGGGTTGCCCAGCAGAGATTACTTCGACCGATAAGAACGCTAATTATACCTTAATTCATGTTTATTTCATTTTTGTATGTTTGTATCCATGTTATACAGTTCATCATGAGTATCTAGAGCCAAGTCTCATATTTCCATTTATATTTTTCGTAAATTATTTAAATATAGTTCTTTTTAACCAACTCCGACCAGCAGGGCTATTCCGTATCTTTTTAGTGAAGATCACTGGGTAAAGTATACATCAAACAGCTGTCAAATGACGTGTTTTGTATTTGCTATTTCCATTGTATTTCTGTTGGTCACAGGAGTGTACACTTTATCCCGTGATCGTCAGTAAAAAGATACGGAATTAGCCTCCTGAGGACGTTATAAATTCGTCAGTACGTTTTCACTTTTTAAACGCTAATTCGGCTTATACTGAAGGAGAATGGTTCTTTCTTCGAAAGTTAGTATAGGTCAAGAATCAGAGATTGTCTCTTTGATGCATTTGATCAAGATCCAACTAGTGGCTTTTGAGTTAAGTACAATATGTAGCAATGCGTATTCGTATGCGCCTGGATGACATGGAACAGGAGTCGGTTTTCTGCAGTTTTACAGCAATTGAAATTAATTACACCAAATAAATAAAATTTATTATTCCCTGGACAAATTACAAACTGATCAATCCCAAAGTTAGCAAATTATAGTAGTGCATACATATCTTCACGCCAAGTCTCTCACGGGGTAGGCAGAGAGTATAGAGTGCCAGACCTCACGATCCTGACAAACCTGTCTTGCTTCCTTCACATTCATTACCCTTTTCATACAAACAGCGTATAGTAGTGCTATTTAAATTATGCGCTTCGGTTATTCAAGCTTCGGAAATCCGAATGTATTTTAAAAATATCTATATAGAGTTGTCATTATATAATTAATCGTTTCGCTTAAATATGTATTAGATCAGCCAATTTAAAAATAAAAGTATAAAGTGTAAAAATAGTAAAAAGTGTGAAGCCAAAGCGCATAATTTAAATAGTAGTACTATGTGTATATTATGTGCAAGAAAAAGGTACTAATACATAAATATACTTAAACAGATAAATGAATTTTATTATTAAAATTGAAAACAAAATTGTACTTTAAGATAAATTACTACATTTGAATAGCAAAAAAGTTTTTAGAATTAAGCTTTATACATAAACACAGCTACATTTATTTTATTTTATTTTATTAACTTCAAGGTTTATAATAAATAAATAAATTATAATAAATAAATAAATAAAATTTATAATATCTTGTATTATGATGATGATGGGCGGTAATAATTATGATTTCATTTCTTGATAGGTAAGTAAATCAAGATATGAAATTATAATTTTCAGTAAGTTAAGTCACACCTCTTGAAAGGCTTACCAAGATATTATTCGTTTATTAATTCCAACAGTCAGTATAAAAGATGACCGTACATACATACATACATACATACATTGATATATATATACATAAACATACATACACACATACATACATATCCTCACACCAAATCCCAGAAGACCGTGTTTCACGTATGTATAAAACACGGTATACCTGAACTGTAGTTTTGAAATAATATATTTTATACATGATCAGGTACAAACTCCCACAAGGGCTGGCATTTGTACGATCAAAAAGAATATATAGATAAATCTATGTTTTCAGGCCTAAATATTTTAAAATTTTTCTTATAGTAACTGTCCTGGCGAACTGCATTCAACCCTTCAGTTTGTATGGAAAAAAATTAAAATGTTGTTTTTCCTAGTTTCCTTGCACTTTATCTCCATTTTCTTATCTTCTTAGCCATTCCAGGGCCCTTACACATAATTCAGATTAAAATTTAGCCAAGTCGGTTCAGTCGTCAAGAAGTTATACGCGCACATACAATGCGGCGATTCAATTTCATATAAATGCAGACTTGCGGCCCGCCCAGGCTTCGCATGGGTAAAAATATACATGTGAACCTTCTTCTTCAATCACTTTATCTATTAAAAAAACCGCATCAAAATCCGTTGGGTAATTTTAAAGACTTAAGCATACAAAGGGAAAGAGAAAGCTACTTTGCTTTATACTATGTAGTAATTTGCATGATTTTAAAAGGTTTGTAATATTACAAGGTTACAACTGTAATATAATAATACATTTTGCTTTCTTTGTAGTTAAGTCCATTTATGTAATTTGTAAGAGATATTTATTTACTACTAGCTGTACCCGCGCCTTCATTTGCGACTGTTTGAAGTAAACTCCAACCCTTGAAATCGATGACGACAGACTAACTAACTTTCTTTTATTTCAATTTTTATGAATTGAATTTTATTTAAAACTATCCGAATTGACACGACTATCATTAATTATTATTTTGACATTATGTGCCTAATATTATTTTTTGACATTAATCGATATCATTATATACATGTAATTATTTGTTGCTTATATTGTTATTTAATCTAATTCTATATAATAATCAAAACTACAAAACTTATGATTTGAAAAAAGTAAAGTATACCAGTACCAGGTAACCAGGTAACCAGTAACCATGACACCCACGACTAGCCGAAGACACTAAGTCCCACAATGTGATAGATGGCAAGCCTATCGCCAACAGGGCTCAATTCCAATCCCGAGCAACATTTTTTTCACGAGAAAATTGGAAACACTACATTTTCTTTTGTTCGCCCGATCCAGGAATCGAACCTGCGACTTCATGAAGTCAAGTCCAACACCTGGACCGCTGGACCACAGTCCACTTAAAATGTGTTCTACTGCTGAATTTGGCCCCTATAAATATCTTCAATGTACAAAATTTATTTATGTACTGATTTATTAAAAGTATATATGTGCGCAGGCCCTTAGGCGGCATTGCGCGGATACATCTACGTAGGCTAATGGGACGGATTATTGAGAGAGCTTGCAGAGTGGAGATGTTAGGCTCTAGCACGGGAGATTGTATAGTTATCCTAGGTCAGTTAAACGAGGCGTATCTAGAATTAGGCGTCATCTGGCTGACCGTAAAGATATCTATCGCAAAACGTGAATATATTATTTGAATTTTTTTATACGTAAGTACATTAGCCATTTTGTTAGCCATAAGAGCACAAGCACTTACATAAAATAATTGACTCGAAAATATCATCTGTTGAAACTTATTTTTTTAATTGTAATATTATCACAACATAATATATAACAAAGTCGCTTCCTCTGTCCCAATGTCCCTTTGTATGCTTAAATCTTTAAAACTACGCAACGGATTTTGATGTGTTTTTTTCAACAGATAAAGTGATTGATGAGGAAGGTTTATATGTATATTTCATAACCGTGCAAAGCCGGGAGGGCCGCTAGTAATGTAATAATAGTCTAACACATTTTTGAAGTAAGTGCTTTACGAAATATTTTATGACGATGGTAGACAACCATGGTCTAAACTCATGCTACGCCATAGATGTGTCCCATGTAGGTGATATGTACAAGTGTCTCGTTCATGAACTAATCTAACTAATCAGAACAAACCAGAGACTAAACCAGTAAACTAAATTATTACCAACTGGATATTTTGAATATTAGACACATATATTATACAAATTCAAAGTGTATAATTTTTTTTGTTATCCGATTTCCTCTGATTTTGTTCGTTTACTATGTTTTTTCGCCTCTGTGGTCTAGCGGTTCAGTTGTTGGACTTGACTGCATGAGGTCTTGGGTTCGAATCCCGGGTCGGGCAACAAAAGAAAATTGGGTTTTTCCAATTTTCTAATTTAAAAAAATGTTGCTCGGGATAGGATATGTGCCCGGTTGGCGATAGGCTTGCCACCTATCACATTGTGGGACTTAGTATCTTCGGCTACTCGTGGGTACCCTGGTTGTGCCTCTGCCTACCTCTTCGGGGATATGGGCGTGAAGATACTTTTTTTTACTATGTTTTTTTACAAACATACATATATTCAAGCCAAGTCCCTTACGCGGTTGGCAGAGGGTATCGTGTGCCAAACCTCACGATCATAGCAGATCTGCCAGGCTTCCTTCACATTTATTACCCTTTTCATACAAACGCCTTCCGAAAACAACCAAGCAATCTGATCGTGGAATGTCAGCCTTGGTCTCCCCGGGTACCTACATCCATCCAATTTGCATTGTATATCTTCTTTGTCCCAGCTTCGCACAAGTGGGCGAACTTCTATATTATTATACATACAAACCGCCTCGTTGGTCGAGTGGCTAGCGTATTCGCCTAACTGCATCGACGAATCGCGAGGCTCGGGTTCGATTCCCGACGGGGGCAGGCGTTTGTGTGATGAACATTTAGATGTCTGCATTTCCGGGTCTGGATGTTTATTAAATGTATTCTGGTATCTATTTAAGTATTTATATGTATTAATATCGTTGACTAACACCCAGAACATAAGCATATAATTTGCTTACTTTGGGGTTAGATTCAATTTGTGTGACTTGTCCAGGGATATTTATTTATTTATTTACAAACCTTCCTCTTGAAACACTCTATTCTAGCTATTTAAAGAAATCGCATTAAAATTCTTTAGGTAGTTTTAAAGATCTAAACCAACAAAGGGACAGACAGCAGAAAACCAGTTTCTTTTATACTGTCACTACACAGTAGGACCGAAAAAGTTATTGCAATAACCGAAACGAAAGAAAGTAACCCACAGTAGCCCTGAAGATACTGTAAAATAAAACCGGTTAATTTATGTAATAGGTCAAACGGTGCGAGTTTTTTCATTTATATAAAATATTTAATGGAGTTTCACCAAGTGCCAAAGAGGAAACAATTCAATATATTGTATTTTACCCCGTGTTGATCCGGGCTCCTTTGCAGAATAGTTCATCTGTATTCCTGCCAGGCAGCTCGTAAAAGGCGAGCATAGGCTTACCGTCACTAACACCGTGACATTTGACTAGGTGGTAGAGTTTCGCAGCGACTCACCCGGATTGTTACCACCGCCTTACCTATTCCTGCCACCATAACGTCGTGACATGTTCCGGTTTGGAGGGTAAGGTAGCCGGTAAACTTACTTTTGCTTGAGGCCTAACATCCCGGCGTCAGGTTGGCAACGCACCATTACCACCTTTGGTGTTTCTAGGCGAAGTGAATTTCTTACCATCAGGAAATGCGTCTGCTTGTTTGCCTTCCAATATCATAAAAAAAATGTATCGAATTATTGAACAAAACACAATTCCATAATAAAATTCCGAATGTGTGTGGCAAAACTAGTGTTGTAAATGACATCTAAAATATTCAATCGAATCTTGACCACATCTGAAGTACTCATACTAATATTCTCATAATAATATTCATACCAAAACCAGAACTTGAACCCTTTTTACGAAAATTGCGCGGACTCCTCCGAGTATGAAATTTGGCAGACCTATAATTGTATGGAAACAAAATAGTTGGTCTTGATAAAAAAAATGGCGTTCCTGTCAAAAAATAATTAACAATATATCCTTAATAATCTTTGAACACTACATTTTATTAATTTATATTGAATAACTTGCAATTAAAGTTTGTTATAGTCAAATTTCAACAAACGCGGGCCAGTATCTATAAATAGGTTAGCAAGTCAAGGTTCTGTAAGGTACACATACCTTTGTACAAAGTACCCCTGCGCTGTCATTCAACTAATAAACAAGCGGGGGAGGAGAAAGGCCGAAGAACGACAAGATTGACAGGCGCCGGACTTCCTCCATGTGTATTGTCTGCTGACATACATTATGATGATTATACACCTTTGGAGAGTAAATTTTAGAGCAACAATGTATGTACCCTTCTTTACAAAACTTGACTGTGGTTTTACAGTCAAAATATGTTTGATTATTCTAGAGAGAAACCAAACAGACGAGTTACCTGACGATAAGAAATAAACCTCGCAGATCAAATCGAAACACATTCAAAATAACTACCGTTAGTAAAAACCGACTTTAAAACTAAAAAGACTTTAAAAACTAATATTAATTATATACTACCTATTGTTCATATGTGTCATTTACTAATAGGTTTGAAGTCAGTGCCAAGCCTTAAACTAATAATTATATTATAAGTGTTAAATTGGATTAATATTAAATCTTTATTATTTTTTAGTTTTGAAGTCTTTTTTTTTTAACATAGTTAGTTTTTATTTAATACTTTTTAGTTTATTGCTGATATATTTTAATTTAATAAAAATAAACATCGCGATAGGGGAACGTAGATAAAAAAATGATCATAAAATAAAAACTAATAGGTGATAGACCCATTAGTTTTTATTTTATAAACATTTTTTGAAGATAAACCAATTTTTGATGGTGGTCCCATTCAAAACTATTCCGCATCAAACAAAAAAATATTCTTTAAATTTTAAAGAAAGAAAAAATTTCGTCCCAGTCAGGATTTGAACCTGTAACCTTTCGTCTCAAGCCGACGAATGCTCTAACCAATTGAGCTACTGAGGATTTAAATCCTTTACACAGGTTACAGGTTCAAATCCTGACTGGGGCGAAATTTTTTCTTTCTTTAAAATTTATAGAATATTATCCCAAGCACAGGGCAAGTGCTAAAATAAAAATACGTTGCGAAAAAAATATTAACTTAAATCGGTTCAAAAATCAGTGTAGGTACATAAAAAAATATGCCAGTCGAATTGCGAACCTTCTCGTTTTTATGAGCTCGGTTAAAAAGGAGTGTATCTTTATTATCTTTCATTCTTACAAGTTTTATTTGTGGCCTCCTAGTCTAGTGATAGAGCCTCCAGGTTCAAGTCCCGGATAGGGCAACACAAAATGGGTTTTTAACATCGCGTCACGCCTGAACGAGTGGACCAATTTTTCTAATTTATTTTGTTGGGTTAGTTATACCACGGAGAAAGTTCAATGAAGAGAAATAACACAAAATTTTAGGGAAAATAGAAAACATAATACTTATATTTTTTCCATACAAACTGTTTGTAGTTTGCTGTTATGTTCGCCGAACCGACTATATAATAAAAACATTGCCCGAGATTGGACTAGTGATCGGAAGGCGATAGGTTTACCACTAATTATTACATTATGGGACAGTATTTTAGACCTGACGTGCGTGCCTTTGGTTATAAATAAGCCTACTTCTTGGGGTACTTCCAATGTTTGATTTCTCAGAAATCCGTTAACGTGCTTGCTTTCATAAAAGTAAGTAAGTAAATATCTTCATGTCCATATCAAAGGGGTAGGCAAAGGCACATCCAGGGCACGCACAACTAGCCGAACACACTAAGTTCCACAATGTGATAGGTGGCAAGCCAACCGGGCACATATTCATTCCCGGGCAACGTTAATTTTATTAGAAATTCAAAAATATACATTTTCAAATTTTTCTTGTTGCCGTATCCGCGGATCAAACCCAGGACCTCAAGAAGTCAAGTCTGAAGCCGAACCGCTTGACCACAGGGGCGAAAGCATTTCTTTAACTACGAAAAAACGTCACTCGAAAAACCAAGACCACGCTCTCCTCGCCAAGTGCGCAGTCCACACTTGCCCTACCAACACGGTGGTCCAGCGGTCCAAGTGTTGGACTTGACTTTATGAGGACCCGGGTCCGAATCTCGGGTCAGGCAACAAAAGAAAATTGTGGTATTTCCAATTTTGTAATAAAAAAATTGTTGCTCGGGATTGGACATGTGCCCGGTTCGCGATAGGCTACCTATTACATTGTCGGGCATAGTGTCTTCGGCTAGTCGTGGGTGCCCTGGTTGTGCCTCTGCCTACCTCTACGGGTATATGGGCGTGAAGATACTTATAACACGGAGTTAAAACCTTATTAATAGCCTCCCCTTTACTAATACCCATCAATCCGTGAACGGCAAAACAATCGGAACGTATGATTCAAAGTTACCGCAAGGTGACTCTGTCGTTTAATCCATTTCAGACTCCAGCGAACACGTCCCCCACTTACAGCAAATTGGAGCGAGACATTTGCGTAATTGCTGTAACTGCCCTCTTAAGGACGGTCTCGCTTTTGTTTGCGGGAGGGAATGGCTTAAAGAGCAGAATGTGGTTACGTCCGAAGCGCTGGTGCTTCACCTCGGAACTAGAATTTTATGTAGTTTTATTTGTCCGCGGTGGCGAACAAATACTTACTGCAATTGCCCAGCTACAACGTCTAACCGCGAGGCTAGGATTCGATTCCCGACGGGGACAGGCCTTTGTGTGATGAACATTTTGATGTTTGCATTTCCGGGTCTGGGTGTTTATTAAATTTATTCTGGTATCTATTTAAGTATTTCTATGTATTAATATCTCTGACTAACACCCATAACACAAGCATGTAATAGGCTTACTTTGGCTTACATATATATATATATGTAATTTGTCCAGAGATATTTATGTATTATTGCTTAAAATCTATTGTAGCTACGAGGTTTTTTTTTGTTTGATTAGACAACGAACATAAGCTGGGCTTTCCTGATGATAAGAGAGAGACCTGACATATGAATATCATAAGTTACAGGTTCGTCGCTGTACTATGGCTTTAATAGCAGGCCCAACTTGCAAATCTACAGTCTACTTTTATGACAGAAACACGACATTACAACACGCTACTATTACGGGCACAGTAACAGATAAGAATTTAGGGGATGGTTCCAGTTGGTCCTATTAAATTTTATCAATACCCGAAAAGTGAATTTTGAGTTATATTTTTTGTTTAAGTATATTTAATAGACTCCAAAAAAGGGAGGGTTATCAATTCAACGACATTTTTTTGTTTTTTGCATGTTTGTGCGGTCAATAATAAACTGATTTTGATGCTCATTTTGACAGACTTAGTGGTCTGTGTAACAATGTTAAAACTTAAACTTCTACCACGGAATTATGACCTATCTTTTGTCGCAGTTTTTCTGCATACAAGTTATTATTTTATTAAGTGGAGTAGGAGCTCTCCCACGGGAACTCACGTTTTTGTTTTTGGCACTGACGTTAGTCTTTACCATTAGTCAAGATGGAATTTGCATCAAGTTACCCGATTTAAAAAAAAATCGGGTTTAAATTAGTTGTAAGTCGTTAAAGAAAGTCATGTCAAGATCTTCAGTATCGCGGTGGAAGCATAACTCAAGCTCATTTCTTGAGATTAGGCGGCAACGAGCAAAAACACGATACGCTAGTTTTTTCATGATTATTTTATTTATGCACTTTCCCTGAATAAAATTGCACAAATTGCCACCAAAATGTAAACACGAAATTCAATAATTACGAAAAAACTACTATTACCATTTCTATCGATGGCGCCAAAACTCCGGGAACTCATTTAAATATTGGGATAAACATTACCCTAAGTCACTCTCCACTCGTTAGGCTATTTTTTTTATCACTAACGACTTTACTAAAAAATATATATAACACACGTTTTACAATTCAACAGTTACACAGGTATTATAGGATATACAACGTTTCCACAAAGCTTACGTAGCATCTTTACCAATAAGTTTGGATGGACCTTTAACCTCTTATATCTCGTGTATACATTCTTTGTGTCATTTTTTTTACTAGTAATTTTTTTCTTACACATTGTCTATACATCTTGTATATACTAGTGTAATTTTTTTTATTAGTAAGGTTGTAAAAATATACTATTACTACACTCCGATGCGACGTAAAATAATGCCAAATATACAAATAAGCAATCAATCGAATTTAGGCTATGAGTGTGGATTCAGCACATGGCCTTCAGAAATAGCTAAAGCTGTTATTACAACTCTTAGACGATTTTCGTCTAATAGTTTCATCTTCAACGATCACGTTCGCCAATTACGGCAAATTGGAGCAAGCCATCTCCGTAATTGCCGTAAATGTTCGTCCGGGAACGGCTTCGCTCTTGACTCCGCTTGAGGAGCAGGAGCATTAATTTTAAATACAGTGGCTAAGGAATAAAACAGAAGAGGTTTTAAGGGTCTGAAAAGCTTTTATAGAAAGTAGCTTCTTATTTCATTGCCAGAATTTTCAAGTGCATGAAAAGCGACAGTGAAGCCAGACGTTAATCTATAGATTACTATTTATATATCACTACATAGTATAAAACAAACTCGCTACCTCTGTATTTCCTCCTCGCTATGTACCTTTGCATGATTAAATGTTACTACGCAACGGATATTAATGGGTTTTTTTTAATAAATAAAGTGATTGAAGAGGAAGGGTTTATATGTATATTTCCTAACCGTGCAAATCCGGGGCGGGCCGCTAGTATTAAATAAAAATTAATCGCTAAATATGTTGGTATGCGTATATCTTCCGAACTACAAGACCGATTTGGTTAATTCTTTTTGTATTGTGTTAGTTATTGCCAGTACAAGTTTTTTTATGAAAAAAAACCGGAAACATTGCAGGGAAAATGGGAAAACAATATATTATTTTTCCATACAAACTTAACGGGTACTATCCCTTCTATGAAAATTGAATGATATCTACATGATATCTTACATGAAGCAAATAATAATCAATCAATATGCTATATTGTTAATTAAAATCAGCTTAGCAGTTTAGACGCTATGGTGAAACACGTAAACACAAATATTCTATGAAAATCATTACCATTTATCCTTTATGTACTTATTATAGTAATAATATAACGGTGAAATCCAAACCTACCGATGCAACCCGTTCCACATTTTTCACTTTTTTCTTTTTAAACCGCTCTTGGAACATAGACTTTAGCATTTTAAGAGCACTCATCGCGCTAGGAAGCCACAAAGACTGATGTAAGATCGAGATAAAATCCACTATTGAAGATAAGATTCTGCTTCGCTAAGTTGTAATTTAATCACTGTAAAGATATAACGCTACATGATAAAAGACGTTTCATACTATTTGTTTATCGTGGCTTCGTCCGAGTTTTTAAGTTTTTTTTCTTGTTCGGGCCTTTTTTTATCCAAGTGCGTAATGTGATATTGCTGTACTTAAAAGAAAATAATCACAAAATGAAAAAAAATTAACATATTACTATTTAAAAAAGAATAGCGAAGGAAAAAGTTGTGCAGTCCTGTTTACGCGGTGATAACTGTCAAATCCACGTCCATAGATATTTCTATTTTTAGGATTGAAATGGTATTTATCTGAGATAAAAAATATGTTATTGGTCACCTCGTTAGCTAAGGAGTTCGCGTTTATGCCTAACTCCACCGATCAACCGCGAGACTCGGGTTCAATTTTCGATAGGGGCAGGCATTTGTGTGATGAATATTTATATGTCCGCGGTTGCTAGTCTGGGTGTTTGTTTAATTTGTTCTTTCATCTTGACTAAATTTACCGGTTAATCTACTCTTCAAACAAGAAAGCATAAGTGGCAAGCACTGTAGAGGTGATAGGAATAAGTGTGAATTTAAATCTGGACGAGTTACATAAGAACATAGAGTTAGAGTACTAATATAGTCTCGGAGTACTAATTACTAAGTAACGATTTCGAAAATTCAGGAATATGAAAAATTATAAATATTAACACTAAAATAAAAAATAACGCCAATCAAATCTTCGTGTAATATTACTAAGTAAGTACCTTTTTGATCGCGTCAATTTTTAAACAAAAATCCACATTGAAATTGGTTCATCCATTTAAAAGTGCTATGCTAGAGAAAAATACACACACAGACACGTCTAACTTATACCCCTCTTTTGCCGCAGAAGGTTAACAAGTGGTAGGTAATGATAGCTGTCCTCTTTCCTACCAAAATAAAATTTAAAAGTAAATTTCAATTTATTATTGAGTCTGAATAACGTTGTGTCGTCATCAAATTAAAATATAGCTCTCGACAGACAAACGCGGAAAGTGTCAGACGAACGATTGATATCTCTCAGGAAATGTCAATCAACGACTGACAATTTCCTTGTTATGGTCTCGAGGAAACGATGAAAGAGAACAACTTACAGGCAAAGCGTGTAAAGGAACGAGATGGAAGTACAAATTACAAAATATACGAGAGTTTTACGAGTTAACGTAGGTAACGTCCGTCGCGTCGAAATCGAACCGGGAGACACCAAACTCAGAAAGATCTTTTCTTTTCTTTTTCTTTAGCTTCTTAACGTACATCATCATCATCATCAGCCGGAGGACGTTTACTTCTGGACATAGGCATTCGCTACGTACAATGTTGTTATATTTTTATCATTTATTTTGTAACTCTTCAGTTTCCTGGTTGTATGTGCAGAGCTTTGTTTGAGCGATTAGACCGTCATTTGTACTTTTTTTTGCAATATTTTTGGAGTGAAACTTCTTTATCGGGGTTGGAAATGAATTTAGTGTAAAATTTTTTCGTTACGCATCACATTTTTCCGTTACGCGCCATCTTTGTTCTTATCCCTACCACGCGTGATTCGAAGTATACTTTCTCCAGCGGAGTAGGGATTGGCAATAAACTTTATTTAACCAATTTCTGTAAAGTTGCATATAGTAAATTATTTTTTGAAAAATAACGTCATAAAGAAGTTTCACTTCTTCACTTCTTACGAGTGTACGCTAGTACACGCACACATTTTTTGTTTTATGTCTTGTACCTATGTTTGTATTCACATCGAATAATATCAAATAAATAATTCTTTATTGTACAGTGACTCAAAAGACGAAAAGTAAACTTCGTTTATAATATAACTAGCGGCCCGCCCCGACTTCGCACGGTTATGAAATATACTTACATATAAACCTTCCTCTTCAATCACTTTATTTAAAAAAACCGCATCAAAATCGTTGCGTAGTTTTAAAGATTTAAGCATACACAGGGACATAGGGGCAGAGGAAACGACTTTGTTTTATACTATGTATAGTGATAACAGTAAGTCTATACGGGATCCAACCACATAAAGAAGCATGAGGAACCCCAAAATATTTTTTTTTACCATTCGTATGACAAAATATCATATATCTTGGTTGGTCGTTGGTCGAGTGGCTAGCCTACTCGCCTAACTTTACAACGACCAACCGCGAGGCTCGGGTTCGATTCCCGACGGGGGCAGGCATTTGTGTGATGAACATTTAGATGTTTGCATTTCCGGGTCTGGGTGTTTATTAAATTTATTCTGGTATCTATTTAAGTAATTATATGTAATAGTATCGTTGACTAACACCCATAACACAAGCATATAATTTGCTTACTTTGGGGTTAGGTTCAATTTGTGTGATTTGTCCAGAGGTATTATTATTATTATTATCTTCGCATATCTGTGATTGTAGTACTACTACTGTTTATAAGATATGAAGTAGTATTTAAGAAAATGTAGGTTACGTCTGATAAGCATTACTATCTATTTCCAGCTGTTTCACACGTACCTACTTGTACCTAAAACTACTCGAGTGATTTGTCACGAGTTAAACAATTACTTGCAAAAATCGTACTTCCTTTTCAACCGACTGCAAAAAAAGGGGAGGTTCTTATTTCGACTGTGTTTTATTTAGTATTTTCGTTGTGCGTTTACTTGGCCAGTAACAAACTAATTTTAATGGTTTTTAGAACGATACGACATTCCCAGGTGGTCCCATATTAATTTTATCATGATCCGTCTAGTGATTTTGGAGTTATACTTAATAATTCATAAATCTTTGTAAGGTAAAGTATCTTCACAGCCGTATCCACTATTACACGTATTAAAGAGGTAGGCAGAGGCACAACCAGGGCACTAACGACTAGCCGAAGACACTAAGTCCCAAAATGTTTGTATGTGTTATCAATCTCAACAATATTAAAGTCTCGTACCTGACATTGGCTAAATAAGTCGTGAAAAACGATTGAAAGCCATATTTATAAAAGAAGAAGAAGAATGTTGAGGTCGTCAACCAAAGCCAGTGGAGTCATAGCCAAACAATTCCCTATGTTCGTACAGTCAGACTACTTTGTAACTCATCAGATTACATAGCCTTTTTTCTTGGGCTAATCGTCCAGTTTGGCCAATTTTCCTTGAAAGTCACGGATAATAACCTAAACTAATAGAACACTAGATGTCAACTGCGGCTTCGTGAGCGTAGAATATTTACTTCGGACAGCAGTTTCGGTTAAATTTAAGATGACTTTCATATAAACTTTCAATGACCGTTATCATTCATCTTTGGGGGCTTTTGTTGTACAGCATTGTTATGATTGGATAAAAAGCTGAACTAAAACAGTATAAAACTGATGCCGTACAGAATCAAGTGACCGAATTTAAATTTAATTAAAAAAATACCGGATTTCTGGCACACCATTTTGTACGGAACCACAGGCAAACAATTATTTAAAAACAATTACGTTAATTCTGCAGAGACAAAAATATGTTTTTTTTTAAAACACTAAAAAATGAACGTAACAAACTTTCTGCTAGATAAAAATAATGTTATCCATAGAAATGACAGTTCAATACAAACTGTCTTTGCGTAGAGCATCGATGTGAACGGAAATATAATGGGATCATAGAGCATGTTTTACTGTAGAGCGAGAGCAAATAAGATTATATCAGTTTGCACACAACCATTATTCGTGAGCTATGGCGGCAATAATTATCAAGTTAACTACCTCCGGATTTGAGCGCATTTTCTTACATAGTGTACATTGCAACTAGATTTTCAGCTCGACCACATACAGACCTATTCAAATTTGTAAACTCAAAGAACATTAGTTTTAAGGCAAGCTTTTTGCATACATTTTACAACAAAACGTGATTCAAGACCTCTGCGTGGGAGGCTATTGAAAATATTTGAATAAATTTACTGTTAATTCTGCGCTGATCCCGATACGTAAATAAATAGTTTACTTGTTACTAACACCATGACTTTGACTACGTGGTAGAGGATAGCGACGACTAGCCCGGTTTAATATGACTAGTCTAATACGCAACGTTGACTCGCCACTGCCCAGTTCAAGTCTGGAGGGTAGGGTAGCAGATCAACTTTCTTAAGCAAGAGGCTTAACTTTACACCGTTTCAGTACATCCGAAAAATCATTTAAATTAACGTACAGTACTACTATTTCAATTAAGCGCTTCAGCTTTACTACTCTTTTACTTAGCTAATAGCTGACGCATAATCAGCGCTTAGCTGATTGCGCGTCAATGACGGTTGGTAGGTAATGTTCTATTCCAACTCTCTCCAGAAATTCAGTAGGCACTGCAAGTTGCAAAACTACTGTTTAAATTATGAGCTTCGGCTTTACACTTTTTACACTTTATACTTTTATTTTCAAATTGGCTGACTTAATCTAAATTTAAGCGAAATGATTAATTATGTGATAACAACTTTATACAGACATCTTTAAAATACTTTTGGATTTCCGAAGCTTGACGAATGTAGCCGAAGCGCATAATTTAAATAGTAAAAACAACCGCTCTATATTTCCCATATACTCTAAGAACGGGACCAATTTCTTGCAAAGCCTGTGTTTTTATAAAAGTGTTGTTTGCACGTAAATCTCGTTACTGGATGTTATTGGAAATATGTTTATCGTAATCCTTTTCTGGGCAAGAGACGGAAGAGCTTTTTATTAAGGACTAGCACACAAACTAAACTTATTTTAACCACTGACGGAAAAAGAGAGATGTTATAAGTTTGACATGTCTGTGTGTGTCTGTCTGTCTGTGGCATCTTAACTTCTGTATGGATGGACAGATTTGTATGCGGGTTTATTGAATATTTTTAATTTTAGTATAAAATTTATCGGTTTGATAAATATATAAGAAGTTTGATATATCCATATATATAAAAATCAATGCAACTATTCGTTGTAATTTTATAACTCAAGAACGGGCTCACCTATCCAAACCAAATGTTTAGGCTTTGTCTGGACTATTTATTAGATGGTTTACGTGAAATTTTCATAAAATCGGTCTAACGGTTCTTCATTTACCACATTTTTTTGTAACAAATGAATTCAATAAATGGCAGATAATTTTGTTAATTGGTATTTTTCAGTCAATTTGAATTTTTTTTTCAGATGGGGATTTTGCTGTCATATTGAAACTTTTTCAGTTGTTTTTTTTTGTTGTGTTATGTCATTTATGCGGTCATATACGTAGCGAAGCACGTACCGGGCCGCTAGTTATCTCTAATTTCAGCGCAATTAAACTGCAATAAACCGACTTCGATTTCAATTAACAAATAATCTAGGCACTGGGATTCCATCATCAGATCCAGACTTGGTGGCATTGGAACCACCTCTTTCAAACATTAAAAGAATTTTTGAAATCGGTTCTGACATGGCGGAGAAGTCGATCAAGTTGAACGTATAACCTCATCGTTTTTTGAACGGTAAAAAATAGGCTATTTTTATTTTAAGGTGTACCTTATATTAGTCATCTGCTTGTTAAAAATAGTCTAGGACAGTATAGGGAGATAAAATATCAATATAGTTAATTTATCGTAGGTACCTATTAAATATCTTACACACCTTCATATTATATCATGGAGCTTTAAAGTTAGTTTTTGGGTTGTAATGATATTAATGACTTATTTAACACGATAACGTCGAGTACTATCATCGCAGAACTTTCCAGTTAGTTAAGAGGTTTTTTTTATTTCTAAGACATTAGCACTTACCGCAGATTCGCCTACACTCCACAAAGGTCGCACTATTTTGCCTGTTTTGTCACGCCATAATACGTATACATTTTTTGGCGGAAAATTGCATATTAAATAATTTTATTTGGATTATCGCGATCACATATTATAATATATATAAGTAGTTATTTTACTTTTTATAACTCAAGAACAGTTGAACTGATTTGGTTGAAAATTGATGAGGAAGTAGCTTGGAACCAGGAGACTGACATAGGTCTACTCGACTCCTAGAAAACTAAGAAAAACAACATTTTACTTTTTTCCCATTCTAACTGAACGAAGTTCGGCAAAACAGCTAGTGCAAGCAGCAGCATGCACAATTACAATTGACTTTAAATCAATTTTTATCTATCTAGTATATGTAAAAATAAATCCCCATTCATCATCGCAACTTGCCTGAACGGATGGGCCAGGCCAGGAGAAAGTTGGGAAAAATGGGAAAACCAATGCTTTAATCCCTAGAAACTGTTATTAATTTTAAATGTCAAGCGATACGAAGTTCGCCAGGTCGGCGAGT
>NJDD01000057.1:639660-655594 GCA_002245505.1 Calephelis nemesis
TTATTTTACTTTTTATAACTCAAGAACAGTTGAACTGATTTGGTTGAAAATTGAGCTTGGAACCAGGAGACTGACATAGGTCTACTCGACTCCTAGGAAACTAAGAAAAACAACATTTTACTTTTTTCCCATACTAACTGAACGAAGTTTACTAATTTTTGTTAACCTTGTTTTGTGTTAATTATTGTCTGGAGATGGCTATTTTGGAATTTTTTAGCTAGTTAAATTTATAGTTTAGACAGGAGAACGTCTTGCGGCTCAGCTAGTTGTAAATAAAGAAGACGCAATACCTACTTTTCCTCTAAAAACGTTGCGTCAGAAATATACCACGTAATATAACAAATGTGACAGTACCTTCCTTTACTGCCACCTTTAATCCAGGGGATCTCATAAAAAGCTTACACAGCGTGCGCACGACGCGGCGTTTCTAAATTGGCAATTGCGGCAGGCCGACACCGAGGCCGAAACCCTTCGTCGCTAATATAGGTTATACGAATTTTGTTTACCGACCTTGCAAATTATCCGGGCCCATAACATTTGTGCATCACATAAAAACTTATGACCTCAGGGCGAAATCTATAAAACAGGATATTGAGGATAATGTCAAACCGTAAATGTTGTTTTTTGTCCTTTTTTTTTCTTTTTTTCTTTTCTTTTCTTTTTTTTTTCTTTAGTACTTGGCATTCGCGTTAGTATTTTCCCATTAGTTAAGTAAAATTTGAATCAAATTTACCAAAACCGGTATTCAATTGTAACTCAATTCGTTATAAGTCGTCAATAAGTCCGTAATAATTAAGTCTTATTAGCAGTCATAAGTCACCATATTATGCTAAGTCATGTCAGGGTCTTAAGTAAAGCGGTGGCCTCATTACTTAAGCTCATGTAGTTGATTTGGCGGCAATGAGGAAATACCCGATACGCTAACTCAGGGGTGGATTTCCCAATAGGCCGAGTAGGCCCGAGCCTAGGGCGGCAAAATTTAGGGGGCGGCAAAATTTGCTCTGCTCAGAAAGCCAGGCAAAAGACAATTTGTGAATAACGATTCATTGCTTCTCACAAATAGAAATGGTAAGAATCAGTATCTGAAATACTGATTGAGATAATTAAATCGTGTACTGATTATCGCTATTTTTTTTTTATTTTTATTTAATCAACTAATTAAATCAACTATAGAAAATAGTTGATTTAATTTTGCATGCTTTACAGCTCGTTAGGGGGGGGGCAAACTTTCGTAGGCCTAAGGGCAGCCAACGTATTAAATCCGCACCTGCGCTAACTTTTACATGATTATTTCATTTGTGCACTTAAACTAAACGTAATTGTACAAAATCCCACCAAAATTGACAAATTTCACTGAATGTAAACACGAAATTTTATAATTTTAAAACTGTCTTTGTGTGTGTATGTGTATGTCTGTGTGTGTACCTATGTCGGTAATATCTTAACTTTTTCACGGATGAACCGGATAAGTATTTTTTTGTTTCAAGAGCTGACGTGATAGAGATTGTTGATTGTCCTTAGCTATCTTAGTTAGGGTTCTGAAAAGGGTTATTGAAAATGTTTAAATTAAGGATTATTTTTATTTCCAAGTCTGTTCCATTATCACCAAGGATATCTTAAAATTTAGAAAAACACTATTTTTTGTATACCAAGTTACGTACCAACGTACGTTTTGTTTCAGTCGACGTTTTAGACGACATGAAATTGACATTGCTATTTATTAAAAAACTAGCTTAAACTCGCGGCTTTTCCCTCGTACCAATTTACGTATATTTATAAATTGAAGCCTCTGAGGTCTAGCGGTTTAGCTGTTGGACTTAACTGCATGAGGTTCCAGGTTCGATTGGGTTTTTCCAATTTTCTAATAAAAAAATGTTGCTCGGGTCTGGATATGTGCCCAATTGGCGATAGGCATGCTACCTATCCACATTGTGGGACTTAGTGTCTTCGGCTAGTCGTGGGTGCCTAGGTTGTACCTCTGCCTACCTCTTCGGGGATATGGGCGTAAAGATACTTTTTTATGTTATTCTGATGTAATTTTTTTTTGCGTAAAATAGAAATAAACTTCAATCCATTCTCACAAACTTTCGCATTTATAATATTTGTGGGATATTTATTGTATAACTTTAATTTGCGGTATGTTAAATCCAATATTCAATTATTTGACAGTTTCAATGGCAATGTATGTCCGAACGAAAACAATGTTTTTGTAGTTATGTGGCCATTCCGGGAAATTGTTTTCATTTCACCTATTATTGGTAAATACCATTTACATCGTTATTGGTATATTATAATGAGATTAATTATTAAATTAAACTCCATTACTGACTAACCTATTCTAATTAATGTCACTATATACATACATATATTCACGCCAAATCACGTACGTGGTAGGTAGAGAGTATTAATGTCACTGATACGAATAAATGGTAGCAGCAGTGGGCAGCCCTTTTTCTTACCTCTTTGTATTTCAATGTTATATTATACATTTTATTTCAATTATTAATTTATATAATATATATTTGATCGCCTCGTTGGTCGAGTGGCTAGCGTACACGCCTAGCTACACCGGTCAACCGCGAGGCTCGGGTTCGATTCCCGACGGGGACAGGCATTTGTGTGATGGACATTTAGATGTCTGCGTTTCCGGGTTTGGGTGTTTATTAAATTTATTCTGGTATCTATTTAAATATGTCTATGTATTTTTATGGTTGAATGACACCCATAACACAAGCATATAATTTTTACTTACTGAGTTAGCTTCAATTTGTGTAACTTGTCCAGAAATACTATTTATTTACTTATAATTTAATTTAACAATTTTGCATAATTTTGCGCCTATCCCATCATTTCTGAAAGGAAGCGAAAAATGGATATATCAGAATAAGCATGGTAAGCACTACGTAAAATCTGGGGTATAGTGCTCGCTGACTAAATTCGCAACAGTGAGATCCAAGAAAGAGTGTGATTTAAAAGTGTTGGTATATAACAATGAAAAAGGACATGCTCTAATAGTTCGATCATGTGGAAAGATTGACAGATAAAATATTGACAAAAGCAGATATACAACGTGAATATGAATGGATCCTGGGAGATCTAGGTTGACATATCATGATCAAATCGCTCGGATTTTATTCAAGAGTGGTTTTAAAAGTCTCTGAAACCGGCATGTTTCTTTGAAAAGAGTAATTAATGTGGAGCAAGCTAGGCAAGTCTGCAATGATCGTGACATTTGGCACTGGATTCTCTCTGTATTTTAAATATCCTTTGATTTGATTTTTGATTACGTCGTCGTTCTACGAAGGCTTGCTACCGATTCATATAACCGATTCAGCTATTCTTTAATGTTTCACATTGTCATGTTTAATTTAAACTTTGCTTGCATGCCGCGAGCAAAGTTTAAATACTTGCAATTATTATAAGCTTAGCGTTAATTTTGTCGGTTAATTGTATTTTCTATGGTTTAGAATTTAGATTGTAAATTATAGGTACCTAGGTACTTACGTGAAAATATTTATGTTTAGTTATCAGGTTGGCACCGCGCAGTTATTTCTTGTTGTTTATAAGTAATGCTGTATATTTTTTGCCATCCGGTTTTGCCAACGAGTATGCTAGCAAGCGTAGTTAGTTGCCGAAAGTACATATTCATAAAGACACCTTGACGACGATTCATTGTATTACTTATATGAAAGAAATCTATTTGAAAAATAAATTGAATTCAATCTACCGCACAAAAATAATAATGGTGATGTAAGTAATAAACACTATAATTTAAACTTATTAACCGCCTCGTTGGTCGAGTGGCTAGGGTACACGCTAACCAATTGCGAGGCTCGGGTTCGATTTCCGACGGGGACAGGCATTTATGTTATGAACATTTAGATGTCTGCATTTCCGGGTCTAGCTGTTTATTAAATTTATTCTTGTATTTGTTTAAGTATTTCTATTTATTAGAATAGTTGACTGACACCCATAATAAAAGCATAAAATTTGCTTAATTTGGGGTTAGATTCAATTTGTGTAACTTATCCCAAGATATTTATTTATTTATTATTAAAGAGATTAGGTATATTTTCAAACCCTTTCAACCTTGCTCTGAATTTGAGTAGCTTATCTTTTAATAGCTTTCTTAAATACGTGAAGACAGCAGCTAAAAACCTACATGGTTCTTAATTTGTTAAGTTAAGTTAAGGTGGGCCATCAAAAGCCAAGTTTGTCCCTCTTAGAACAAAAGATTCACACGTGCAGGAAGACATGAGTAAATCTACATATTGGTATATTTATATCCTTTTACTATTTAATAAGTTATGAATTTTTATCATTAATTATGGTAATCAAAGAAAGGCTTGTAGTTTTTTATTTTTTTTTATTTTCGTCCATATACATAATTTCGAATTTAAAATAAAAAAGTCTGATGGGTTTTCATGTGGATAACTATAAATAAAAATAACATTCCGGCAAAAACAGTGCTCGGAATTGTTGTTTTGAAATTCGAAAGCTGTTCTATACATTTGTCGTCACACATTTTATCGAAATCGTGGTCAAATAATATTTATAAATGGTCAAAAATGTATATTTACAATTTTGAAATAAAAAAAGAAATCTATATTTTTTTAATTTTTCCACAAGCTTTTGTCTCTGTCTTTGATCGTGTTTACTTGGTTTAGTGCAGTCGCACCACCAGTCGGGTGGCGGGGACAAAAAGTAGCCTTCGTCCGTTTTCAGTTCATAAAGACTCCGTGGGCCTTTCATGACCGGTCTGTGAGTGTTAGCGTAAGCCCAGAAGAAACACAATTTAGCATAGTAATTAGAGTGTACATAATTGTAAATATTTCTTATTCAAATTGCCCTGTTGCCTAGATACAAAAGCCCGGGTAAATCTTTCTCTTTCAATAAATCACAGACATAAAATACCTGGAGCGAAATAGGTCAGCTCTACCTCATTATTTGAATACACAATTACCGAGACCAAACAAACACCAATGCAAAAAATTGATCATCTCAACGCTTGTTCCCGGGCACATGGCACCCCCCTCTCCCCGCGAACTGACATTTGGCACGCCCTATAAAAACAATTTTTGCCCCCAAAATAAATTATCAGAATTTATTTGAACACTCACCAGTCTTCCAACGCATTTGCTGGTTGATATCCTCCGGAGTAATGCCTTTTTCTCGGTCTCATTGTCGCTGTCCGTGCTGTCCTCACAGTAAGCGGGTTTCTTATGTTCACTTGCAGCATTCTCCTGGGCCAGGGACATGGCACCACGGGCGCTCACTCAACACACACGCGGCACTCATCAAACACGCCTACATCATACAGGGTAAATAATAATTCACCATACAAACTATTCACTACCTCACAGACATTGCGAGCGAGCGCCATGACCGACTCTGACAAAGACGCTGAAAACAAAACATTTCTAGTTACGGTGAGGACATCTGTGTGTAGCGCGTTGAATTTCGTCTTGTTTCAGTTTCAAACATTTTCAGGGATTTGTTTCAGGTTTATTTTTCCTAGGTGGCGCTTTTTCAGGGTTTTAAAAACTTTAACCAAAGCTAAAGGAGGTTTTATTTGTAGCAAGAAATTCTGTACATAAATCAGGTGTACAAATATGTACATACAATATTTCGTAGCAGTTATGTTTGTACTTTGTATCAATTATGTTATTAGGTTATCAACCGTGTTAGTCCTTTGCAAAATAGACCATCTGCCTTTCTGCCAGGCAGATCGTGAAAGGCGATTATAGGCTTACCGTCACTAGCACCGTGGCATCTGACTCGGCAGAGTTTCGCTGCGACTCGCCCGGATTCGTACCACTGCACCGCCTTATTTATGTCTGCCGTCATAACGTCAGTGCTTGGCGTTGGTATGTTCCGGTTTGGAGGATTAGGTAAAAAGTAAACTTACTTTCTTTCTTTCAATATCATAAAAAAAGATCGATGGCTATATAAAAAATATTTAAATAGGTAAATACATCCCTGTTAAAATAATTTACTTACGATCTAATATTAGAACATTTAGAATAAAACCCTTAAAGGAGATTTAGTACCTACTAACAGATCTTAGTAAAGTAAAATAAAAAGAGAGCTACCTATTTATGAATATAAACCTTATAAAAAAGTACACAAATATGAAATTATTAGCCCGCTTCAACTTTGGCTCAAAATCACTGATAACCGAGACTCTAAAATCATCACAACGTAACTTTGTTGTCACGAAACGAATACAATTTCGAAAGGATTGAGCCGCAAATACTTCACTACCTGTGAGTTTTTTTCGTAAGATAATAAATACTTTTTGCTCGCACAATTTTATGCTTACTTTTTTCGAGAAGATAAAAATGTTCTAGAATTAAATTCAAAATTTCTACAGGCAAGCGAAAATTATTTTGGTCATTCATCTTTGAAATCTGATGTAAGATGCACTAAGCGTGAATTTTGCTAGATTTTTTTTGTATTTTTATATTAGTTTTAAGTTTATGATAAGCTTCAACATTTTCAACATACTGGGATAATCTTTTTGGAAAATTTACAAGTTTCTGAATCAAGAATAAGTAAATTTACAAGATGCGGGAAATCATTAATTTGCAAGTCGGTTCGTGTGGGAATCAAATGGGAGGGAAAGTACGTACCTACATTTTTATTTTTACAGATATGAACTAAGCCGAGCGGCTCGACCTATGGAAAATTATAAGCTAACAACCAATATACACCAAAGGATTGGTATCAACGAAAACCAGACGAGACGCTATTCTACCGATATTTTGTGGTAGATACTGTCCTCGCCTATTAAATAGAAACATACGCAACCACAATGCAATCGACGACGACGTAACTGTCGTCAATTCATTTTTCTCAGTTGCACAGTTCTGTCAGTTGCCGACATTTGACAATAAACTATCATGAAGCCCTCTCAAAACTCGCTGTAAACGCGTGAGGTTTCCACTGCTTCAGTGGTTGGCTAGATATGTATTAAAGCACTGTTTGATATAGCCATTTTGCTACGAGTTGGGGGCCAGCGTACATGCCTAATGTCGCCGATTAACCGCGAGGCTCTCATTCGATTCACGATCGGGCAGGCATTTGTGTAATGAACATATTTTCTTTTTTCGGGTTTGGGCGTTTACTAATTTTATATTTTATCTATTTTAAGTATTTCTATGTATAAGTATACTTTGTTGTAGAGTTTCAAAGCGACTCGCCCGGATTGGAACCACCGCCTTATATATGCCTGCCGGTTCGGAGGATAAGACAGCCGGTCAATTTTGCTCGAGGCCTAATATTCCGGCCTTAAGTTGGCAACGTAACATTACCACCTTTGGTGTCTCTAGGCGACGCGAATTTCTTACCAACAGGAAATGTCTGCTAATTTGCCTTCCGATATCATAAAAATTAAAAAATACATACATTATATGGATATGTATTAGAATATAGGTTTACACCCGTAAGACACTTATGTATTGAACAATTTAAGTATAACACAGTATTTAATAATCTTATCTTTTTCAGTTTTGGGAAGTGATATCTGATGAACATGGTATCGACCCGTGCGGCGTCTACCACGGCGACTCTGATTTGCAACTGGAACGGATCAATGTCTATTACAACGAAGCATCTGGTGGCAAATATGTCCCTAGGACAGTTTTGATTGACCTTAAGCCCGCTACTATGGATGCTGTACGATCTGGACCCTTCGGATGCTTGTACCGTCCTGATAACTTTGTATACGGTCAGGGTGGAGCTGCAAACAACTGGGCGAGGGGTCATTATACAGAAGGAGTAGAGATAATTGAGTCTGTGTTAGATGTGGTTCGACGAGAGGCCGAAGGTTGCGATTGTTTACAAGGATTCCAAACCAGCCATTCCCTGGGCGGCGGTACCGGAGCCGGATTAGGAACGCTAATAATCAATCGCATAAGGGAAGAATATCCTGATCGTATCATTTCATCTTTCTCGGTTTTCCCAAGCGCACGAGTATCGGATTGTGTCGTAGAGCCTTACAATACAACGTTGTCTGTGAATCAACTGGTGGAGAATACAGACCACACTTTCTGTTTAGATAACGAAGCGCTCTACGACATCTGCTTCAGAACATTGAAACTGACAACACCAACGTATGGTGATCTAAATCATTTAGTCTGCGCGACGATGTCGGGGATCACGACGTGTCTAAGGTTCCCGGGACAGCTCAACGCGGATCTACGGAAGCTGGCCGTTAATATGGTTCCATTCCCACGCCTCCACTTCTATACACCTGGTTTCGCGCCGTTAACATCTAGAGGCGCCCAACAATACAGAGCTCTTACTGTTCCAGAACTAACGTTGCAGATGTTCGATGCTAAAAACATGATGGTAGCCTGTGATCCACGACATGGACGATATCTTACTGTGGCAACAATATTCAGAGGGCGAATGTCAATGAAGGAAGTTGACGAGCAATTAGTCAATATTCAAAACAAAAATAGCACATACTTTGTGGAGTGGATACCTAATAATGTCAAAATAGCAGTTTGTGACATACCTCCACGAGGATTGAAAATGGCGTCAACATTTATAGGCAACACAACAGCAATACAGACAATATTCAAGAGGATATCGGAACAGTTTGTAGCTATGTTCAGGCGGAAAGCTTTCCTTCATTGGTACACAGGTGAAGGTATGGATGAAATGGAGTTCACAGAAGCAGAAAGCAATATGAATGACCTAATATCAGAATACCAACAGTACCAGGATGCCACTGCAGACGATGAAGGGGAATTCGATGAAGAAGCTGAAGGTGAAGAAGGCATGGAGGAAGAATAACAGTATTTCGGTTTTCAATTGTGCATGTCTTTGTAAAAATAAATCTTCATACCATATACATTGTTTGAATTCTAAGCCATTAGTCCAAGTTGCAGTAATAAGAGCTTTGACATCAATAGGGATGATTGCTATTGACGTGGAGGCTAGGTAATTTCTCAGAAATTAATCTTAACTAAACTACTGAAGCCCACTTGGATGTTCTGGGTTAAATATTTAACTTTGATTTGGCTGATTCAGGTTAAATCTCTTCATATTTGACAGTTTAACTCAATGTTAAATTTAACGCAGGAATATGTAAGTAGCCCTAAATATAATATACGTTAAATTACATATATGTTCACGCCCGTATCACCAGAGGTAGGCAAAGACCTACTACATGATAGGTACATGCCTATCGCCAACCAGGGTACATAGTTTAGTGTAGGTACTGCTTAGTGCTTTCATTAGAAGCATCTCTTCGCCTACCCTGCAGAGACTTAGCGTGAAGTTGTCTTGTCATATCACTTGTACGCGTACGGTTAAGGAAAAGTACAGTGCCAGCGTTATGCAGTAGCACCAAAAGAAACAACGTGAAGGAAGGAACGTGGACGAAGATCATTCTTAACATTGACATCTGACCATGAATACCAACCCTATCAAAAAACCTTCAGGCGCCAGGGGTCTACTTATCAAATAGCCAATTTCTCACCCTGACTACTTCTCAAAATGACTATTTCGCAACTCGACTACTTAGCAAACATCCTATTTCTCATTCAGCCTATTCTGAAAGTAACTACATCGCATATAGCCTACTTGTCAATAAATTAATAACGAGGTTTTTTTTCAGTTCAAGCATTGTAACTAGGGATGCAATATCGTTCATAAAAAATATCGATGTTATAAAATCAATGTTTTTGAAAATGAAAGATCGATGTCGTAAATGTCGATGCTTATGAACGATACATCGATGTTTTATAAAATATTAGCGCGGTTGACGTACGGCCATGATATAGTGAGAAAAAGCCATTTCCTATATAGATTCAATTAGATTCGTTTTAGTAATCAAAATCACAGACATATACTTATGCTTTAAATAAAACAGTTGTCATGTATCAGTATATGAATAGTGGAAGAATAACAAATCTATAAATAAAAATTATTTGGTGAAAATGTACAAACACGAACGACGGAGCTGCACATGGACGCCAAACATACAGCGGTTCGTTCTTTTGCACACTTTAAGCGTAGGAGTGAGACAAAAATAGAAAATACAATGGCATGCGAGTGACTAAGATTATTATAAGATATGTAGATTATTAACTAACAAAGAAATGACACTGCAATAGAAAATCGCTTATTAAACCTCGTTGATAATGAACAATGTATCGATGTTTTCTTGTTGTTTAATATGAACGATACCTCGATGTTTTAAAACATCGATGTATCGTTTGCACCCTTAATTATTGTACTTAGTGTAGATAAATGAGTGTTTATAATAGAATAAATTTTAATTGTAACATTAAGTTTTTAAAACTTTAAACGCAGGTCAACTACTGTCTTCAAAAACACTTGAATCTGGATTTCGTCGCTCTTTAATTGCTCCATGACTTTGTTCAACTTTTTATTAAAATTTACGTCGCCTGAAGGAAAGCATCGCTGTATTTGTCAGCCAAAATGAATCTCATTTTATGTGAAATTGATTTTGATTCTAACCGTCCAAAAATGACATTTTGAAAAATGTTGGCACTCTGCTAAGTAGTCAATTTGAGAAGTAAGATGAATGAGAAATATGATGTTTACTAAGTAGTCCAGTTGCGAAATAGTCATTTTGAGAAGTAGTCAGGGTGAGAAATTGGCTATTTACAAAGTAGACCCCTGGCGACTGAAGGTCAAGAAACTCGTTTGCCTATTACCATGAAAAATTTCGATATACCTACCTACCTAATAAATGAAAAAAAAATTACAATTATAATTTATTTAACAAACAAAACATTACACTTCACACTTCACTAACTTCACATAAAACGGACCAAAATCACAAGACATTTAACAGCACAAACAATTACTCTTCCTCCACTTCTTCGTCGAACTCCCCTTCGTCATCAGCCGTCGCGTCTTGGTACTGTTGGTATTCAGACACTAAGTCATTCATGTTACTTTCTGCTTCCGTAAATTCCATCTCATCCATACCTTCCCCTGTGTACCAGTGCAAGAAAGCCTTCCTTCTGAACATAGCTGTAAACTGCTCTGATATCCTCTTAAATAGTTCTTGAATAGCCGTCGTATTGCCTATAAAAGTAGCAGACATTTTCAGTCCTCGGGGAGGTATATCGCAAACGGCTGTTTTAACATTATTTGGGATCCATTCGACGAAATAGCTACTGTTTTTGTTCTGTATGTTTAGCATTTGCTCATCCACTTCCTTCATGGACATACGACCACGAAAAACAGCCGCCACAGTCAGGTATCTTCCATGACGAGGATCACAGGCTGCCATCATGTTCTTCGCGTCAAACATTTGCTGAGTGAGCTCAGGGACAGTTAAAGCTCGATATTGCTGGCTGCCTCGAGATGTTAGCGGTGCAAATCCAGGCATGAAAAAGTGTAATCTTGGGAATGGCACCATGTTTACCGCCAGCTTTCGCAAGTCCGCATTCAACTGGCCGGGAAAGCGCAGACACGTCGTAACTCCAGACATGGTCGCTGAGACAAGATGGTTCAGATCTCCGTAAGTTGGTGTCGTTAATTTTAGTGTTCGGAAGCAAATATCATATAGGGCCTCGTTATCTATACAATAGGTCTCATCTGTATTTTCTACCAATTGATGCACCGATAGAGTAGCATTGTAAGGTTCCACTACTGTATCAGATACTTTGGGACTAGGAACAACTGAAAAAGTATTCATTATGCGATCGGGATATTCCTCCCTTATTTTCGAGATGAGTAACGTACCCATACCGGATCCTGTACCACCACCAAGAGAATGTGTTAGCTGGAAGCCTTGTAAACAATCGCATCCTTCTGCTTCTTTTCGAACTACATCGAGTACAGAGTCTACTAATTCAGCTCCTTCAGTGTAATGCCCTTTAGCCCAATTGTTGCCAGCGCCAGATTGTCCAAATACAAAGTTGTCTGGTCGAAAGATTTGGCCGAACGGTCCCGATCGAACCGAATCCATTGTGCCCGGTTCCAAGTCTACAAGCACCGCACGTGGTACATATTTGCCACCAGATGCTTCATTGTAGTAGACGTTAATGCGTTCCAACTGCAGATCGGAATCTCCCTGATAAGCTCCAGTAGGATCAATGCCATGTTCATCGGATATTACCTCCCAGAACTGAAAGCAAAAAAACCAATTAGGATTTGCCTTAAGGAATTGTAAAGCCTCAGTCAATAAAAAAATTAAGAGTATGGAATAAGCTAGAGGCTAGTGTTTAGATAGCAGTTACTCAGTACCGCATGATACCTCAGGATAATACCTGGCATTTGCTTTAATTTACAGCAATCTAACTTTTAACAGATGATCAGTACCATCAGCGGGCAATTTACTTTATGGTAAGTGATAACTAGCTTTTTATAATTTCCATAGTCGTCCGACCGCCTGCCCTTTTCGTAACAATTCGAAAAAATCGCCGTTTCATTTAAAAGTATTGTATTTAAATTCAAGATGCGCACGGTGGAGAATTGCCACATCTCAAAAAAGTATAGTAACATACATTAAGCGTTACGATCAAAACGTTAACAAAGGTTTTTTACCGTTACGATCCTTCTAAGTATTTTCGCTTATATTTGACCCAATTTGAAAACTTAATTATATGCATCAAAATCCAAAAAAATTGATTTAGGTACTAATATATCACCATCGACTACGTAAACTTATCAAATTTCATAGGCAGCAAAAGATCAGCCGCTTAGATCTGAGAACGAAGATATGTACCTCATAGCCCTCTTGCATTCGACTTTTCTCTCCCGACGAACCCCCTTAATAAATTTGAACAAAGTAGCCTATATTGGAAATTAGGTTTTTATTTATGTGCTAAATTTCTGTTCAGCAGTTTAGAACTGAATAAGCAAATAGTCTTCCGCATTTCCACGCGAACTTCATTAGGGATTTTCAGCAACCTGGGACCTGCTATTTGAACTGGAAATGAGAGGATTTACTCGTATTAAGGAAAAAAGCTACATGTCGTACCTTAGCTCCAATCTGATTACCACATTGGCCAGCTTGAATGTGGACGATTTCCCTCATTTTAGAAAGTTCACTTTAAATTTTGAGTCTTAAAATTATTTACTGAAAATTTCAACTCAAAAATTGATCATGAATAAAAAAAACAAAAAAATGTAAAAATTACAAGACCATTACACGTGCATCATACACGAAATTTTAGTAAAGAATAATTATTCTTGAAATTTGTCGATTCTTTTCCGAATTTTAAAATGTTTTTCATTTTAAATTTATGGCCAGTTTGATATAAAGCTTAGTATACAATATTACAGACCCTAGAGCAGGGGTGAGCAAATCTTTTGACCGCGGGCCGGTAAATTAAAAAAAAATCTAGAGGCGGGCCAGTAAATTATAATCATTCTTGAGGCAGGCCGGTTTATTAAAACACCTTAAAATAGCAGTAAATATTAAAACGTTGTATAAAGATAACATAAGCATTTTTTTTTTATTTTACAATCCTTTATTGAAATAAAATTTATTTATGAATGAAACATATGAAATACGCAATATATATGTTTGAAGTAACGATTCAGTATCCTAATTGTTCAAATTTCCATAGTCTTTTAACATTTTGACCATTTTTTAAGGAGGTTCATATTTTTTTCTGAAAAAAACCCTCGGCGGGCCGGATTAAAACCTCTCAAGGGCCGGATCCGGCCTGCGGGCCGTAATTTGCCCACCCCTGCCCTAGAGTATTAAATATTGGATAATATATTAAGTACCATGGTTTATGGAAACACTCTGAAACTTAAACGTAAGTTTCATTTATTTCATCTAATTTAATAAATTTTAACATATACTTAATCCAAGGTTTATAACCGATACTAACTTTTTTTTCCTACTCAGTCCGTGCCGATACATAGTGGTTCTAGCCAATCCGACACATGAACGTCGCTTCGAAAGGGTTTCCTCTACTCATACCTATTCCATCCTGATACCGATACTTAGTGAGTACCAGTATCTATTAATACCGAATGCTATTATTCTTTACGATATTGGAAGGCAAACAAACAGACGGATATCTATTTTCACTTTTATCATTAAAATCGGTTAAGTAAGAACGGCAGACGATGATTAAAAAGACACAAGTGTCAAAATTAGACAAGTACCTAGGTAAGCACAGTATAATAATATACCTGAAGAAAAAAATTAAGTAGGTACGTGAAGTAGGTACCTATTGTATGGCACCGCTAATATTAAACCGATACTAGTACAAACCCTTAAACCAATACTGTGGTACTAACATAAAAACCACAAAATCGGCTCTGGAGAATTTACTTTAGAGCGATAGCGTTACCTTCTCGCTCGCTCCCAAGCCAACACCTACTTCGTTCTATTAACTCGGACTCTGCGTTAATGAAATGTTAAAGTATATCTACATTTTTTTTCTTTATTCCTCTCGGATGGGAACTTCTCGGGATCACAAAGTAAAATTTCGTCACAACTTGTTGGTATATTCGGCCAGTATCTGCTGTAATTGAACCGATCGAAGCAAAAGACAGACTGGCAAAAATTCAAATAAATGTTCAATGGTATTTGTTCTGCTTCCTATTTTTATTAGGCAGATCTATTTTTTAAATCTTTAATGTGTTCTCAGATCCTGGAATATATGGATCAGGTATTTTCACTACGCAACATAGTACAAAAGCATCTGACTGTAGGCTGGATGGTTTTCTGTAGTTTTGTAGATCTTGAATTTGATAGGGTTGTGTTGTACGGAGGTTAGGGATATTTTGTTAGATTGTGGAAGAGAAGAGTCCCCGCTACGTGTAGCAAGTACAATATATGTCGCAGTCGACAATGTAGCGTTTGAACAAGTAGATGACATCGTACACTTACATACATATCCATAACTTCACGCCGAGTCCCTTACGGGCTATGCAAAGAGCACCGAGTGCCAAAGCTGATGATCTTTGATGATCTTAACTGACGTGCCTGGCTTTTTCCACATTCATTACGATTTTCATACAAACACGCCGATTTCGGAGACTTGACACTACCCTCGAATAACACCCTTGAGATTTGATCTTGGAATGTCAACCTGACCTAGGTTCCTCGGGTCCTTACATCCATTCACACTCGCATGGTATATCTCACCTGCTTTGTCAATCTTTCATCTGTCATACTTTGCACTTGACCAAAGCAAAACTTTCTTTTAATCCCACTGTTTCTCGGACCTCACTGTTGCGAAAGCGGTCAGTGAGCGTTACACCAAGGATTTTCCGTGAGATTGTACATCATGGTAAAGCTTTTAGTAATTGAAGCTACACCGCGAATCTGGTAAGGAGAATATCTGAATAGAATAGTCTGAATAGAGCGCTGGGTGAGCTATTTCAAAGGAGGTTTTAAGTCAAGGGGCTAGATTCACTTTGAATAATTCTGTGTTTATGTATCCCAACGTTACTTAATGGAAGCCAGGGTTGGGTATATCAGAAAAAGCATGAAAGCAGCAAAAATGTGGCTGAAGTGAAAGCACGAAAAAAAATTGTGGTACTCAACACACCTATTTGCACACCGTTTGCTAACCGTATTAAAAACAGTGAAATTCGAGGAAAAGAAATTATAAAGAAAAACATCGTTGGTTCAGTCACAGATGGTTAAGTCATGTGGAAAGAGTGTCAGAAAAAGATTGAAAAAATCAGATATACAATACGAATTGAATACGAATATCGATGAATAAAGGTAGGTAGATACCCGGTGATACCTACGTGTAAACTAACAATTAAACAATGAAATCGCTCGGGTTTTATGAAGATGGAATCAAGAACGCCGAAACCGGCATGTATGTATGAAAGAAATAGTGAAAGGGGAGGAAGCTAGACAGATCTCCAAGTAGCGTGACATTTGGCACTCGATACACTCTGCTGACCACCTGAGGGATTTAGCATGAAGATATATTTAGTGTCAAGAATTTACTCTTTAAAAACT
>NJDD01000057.1:656333-705203 GCA_002245505.1 Calephelis nemesis
GGATTGGGTATATCAGAAAAAGCATGAAAGCAGCAAAGATGTGGCTGAAGTGAAAGCTCGAAAAAAAATTGTGGTACTCAACACACCTATTTGCACACCGTTTGCTAACCGTATTAAAAACAGTGAAATTCGAGAAAAAGAAATTATAAAGAAAAACATCGTTGGTTCCAAAGACTACAATATGGTTGGTTCAGTCACAGATGGTTAAGTCATGTGGAAAGAGTGACACATAAAGATTAAAAAAATCAGATATACAATACGAATTGAATACGAATATCGATGAATAAAGGTAGGTAGATACCCGGTGATACCTACGTGTAAACTAACAATTAAACAATGAAATCGCTAGGGTTTTATGTAGATGGCATCAAGAACGCCGAAACTGGCATGTATGTATGAAAAAAATAGTGAAAGGGGAGGAAGCTAGACAGATCTCCAAGTAGCGCGACATTTGGCACTCGATACACTCTGCTGACCACCTGAGGGATTTAGCATGAAGATATATTTAGTGTCAAGAATTTACTCTTTAAAATCTAAATTTTAAAGTTAAAGTATAAATCAATCTTCTACGGTATTATTACATGATAGTTTTGTAGATTTGTAGGCCGCAGGACTGCAACGCATCTGTAACATCTATACCATGATTCTCTCTTACCGTCAGAAGTCGTGTGCTTGTTTTGTAACTACTCGCATACATACATATACTTACATATCTTCACGCCAAGTCCCTTACGGGGTAGGCAGACAGTGATCTCTCGCAAAAAATAAATATGTAGGTAAATTTCAGGTATATTTCAGAGACTGATTTCTTCAGCGAATTAAACAAACAACCTACATGTACTCCATGATATAAAAACTTTAAGAACTACACTGCATTCTTTACTTCGAATGATGGTACCTACAATTATCTAGTAAGATTATAGAACTTTCTAATAGAGGTCATTCCATCTTAGTTTATACATACCCTATACTTATACTCTCTATATATCTCGATTTCCCCGTGTTGGTTCTTGTTCCTTAAGTAGAATCTCTTGTTAAAGAGTATTTATATTCTTTGAGTAGAATACATACGTTACTTGCCCTAACCTGGTAGTTCGTAGCAGGCGACCATAAGTTTAATGGGTCATTACTAACAAGACCCGAGTAGGGATCCAACGCCTTACCTATTTCTGCTGCCATAACTTACTGATCTAGAGGATAGAGCAGCCAGTAGACTTACACAGAAGGCCTTAAAACCTGGCCATTGGTCAGGGTCCAGGGACGCACATGTTAGATCTATGATGCTTATTACAGACGACTGTCGTATCGTACCACATTTTTCCCCGCGTTGGTCCGGGCTCCTTTGCAAAATAGACCATCTGCCTTCCTGCCAGGAAGCTCGTAAAAGGCGAATATAGGCTTACCGTCACTAACATCTTAACATCTGACTAGGTAGCAGAGTTTCACAGCGACTCGCCCGGATTGGTACCACCGCCTTACCTATTCCTGCCGCCATAACGTCATGGACGTGTTCCGGTTTGGAGAGTGAGGTAGCCGGTAAACTTACTTTTGCTCGAGGCCTAACATCCCGACCTCAGGTTGACAAAGCACCAATACCACATTTGGTGTCTCCAGGAGGCGTGAATATATAACCATCAGGAAATCCGTCTGCTTGTTTACCTTCCAATATCATAATAAAAAAATTATAATAAAAAAAATATAAAATAATAATAAAAAAACATTTTTTGTAGGGAGGTTTTATGCTTACCATATTCTTTCTGGTGTATTTATAAAACTAATAATAACAATGAAAAATAAAATACAACTTTATTTTATACTACTGTATCTTCACGCCCATATCCTCGAAGAAGCAGGCAGAGGCATAACCAGGGCACCCACGACTAGCCGAAGACACTATCTAAGTCCCACAATATGATAGGTGGCAGGCCTATCGGCAACCGGGCTCATGTCAAATCCCGAGCAATTGGAAAACCCACATTTATTTTTTCGTTGCCCGACCCGGGAATTGAATCCGGGACCTCATGTAGTCAAGTCCTGGACCTGGACCGCTAGACCACAGAGGCGATTTAACAATAAAATATTTAGCTATTAAGACATGCCTTTGAAATCTCTTTTAACTTTAACACTACCGATTGAGTAAAGATTTTATAACACAAATTTTAGTTTATTAAATATACACAGCAACAGTAAAAAATAAAATAAATACATTAAATAAGGTTTATTCATCAGTCATCACTATCGTCATTGGGTGCAGCTTCTTCATCCTCATCTTCAAACTCTTCGTTCTCACATGTAGCATCTTGGTACTGTTGGTATTCTGATATGAGATCACTGATATTGTTATCAGCGTCTGTGAAATCTGCCTCATCCATGCCCTCACCTGTGTACCAATGAACAAATGCTTTCCGCCTGAACATCGAAACAAATTGCTCAGCTATTCTTTTGAAAAGCTCCTGAATTGCAGTTGTGTTCCCAATAAACGTAGCAGACATCTTCATTCCCCGAGGTGGGATATCGCACACCGCTGTTTTCACGTTGTTAGGAATCCACTTCACAAAGTAATCCTTATTCTTATTTTGTACATTAAGCATTTGCTCATCAACTTCTTTCATCGACATGCGTCCACGGAAAATAGCAGCTACTGTTAAGTATCTCCCATGACGAGGATCACAAGCTGCCATCATGTTTTTAGCGTCAAACATTTGTTGGGTTAATTCAGGAACAGTTAGAGCACGGTACTGCTGACTACCACGCGATGTAAGAGGAGCGAAGCCAGGCATGAAGAAATGTAGTCTTGGGAATGGCACCATGTTCACAGCAAGCTTTCGTAGATCTGCGTTTAATTGCCCGGGAAATCTAAGGCATGTGGTCACTCCTGACATTGTCGCTGATACTAAATGGTTTAAATCGCCATAGGTTGGTGTCTTGAGGCGTAATGTTCGGAAACAAATGTCATACAAGGCTTCATTATCAATACAGAAGACCTGATCTGCATTTTCTATTAACTGATTCACTGACAGTGTGGCGTTGTACGGTTCCACTACAGTATCAGACACTTTAGGACTAGGTACAACTGAAAACGTTAAAATAATTCTGTCGGCGTATTCCTCGCGAAGATTTGCTAGAAGTAAAGTTCCTAAGCCAGATCCAGTTCCACCTCCTAAAGAGTGAACGACTTGAAATCCTTGTAAACAATCGCAGCCTTCGGCTTCTTTTCTTACCACGTCGAGGACAGATTCAAGCAAACCGGCACCTTCTGTATAGTGTCCTTTAGCCCAGTTATTGCCAGCTCCGGTTAAGCCATAAATAATGTTGTCGGGCCGAAAAATTTGTCCGAAAGGTCCTGCACGTATTGAATCCATTGTACCAGGTTCCAGGTCCACTAGAACAGCTCGTGGAACATATTTAGCTTTAGCGCCTTCATTGTAATATACATTGATACGTTCTAGTTGTAGTTCTGAGTCTCCAATGTAGCAGCCATTAGGGTCGATTCCGTGCTCATCCGATATGACTTCCCAGAACTAAAACAACAGAAAATTGTCAATCGACTATCAAAGGAGAGCCACCACATCCCCAAATAATTTAGATGCCATTGACAAATATTCGTCATTGCGGACATGCATAATATGTACTTAGTTGGAATTTCGTGTTGCAAATTTCATGATTTTTTTTAAATGTATTTTTATTAATTTCACTCTTATTTCATTAATACTATCTAACGCAACTCGATCTTTACTTATTTAAAATGTAATAAATAACACATTTTTACAAAAAAAGCTATGTACCTACTCGTGATAAAACAGCATATTATGTTAGCACCTACATCTACAGCTGGCAACGTGCGGCTTGATGCTTATACTTTGTTCGAAATACATTGCGGGCTGAAAGACTGCCAAATATATTTTAACCACTTGTTTCCGACAAAAACTGTAAACGGAATTTTAAAGTCTGATATGTATCTAAACTAAAACTACCACAGAAGTTTTCGTTACAGACAAAAAAAAGGTTCGCTTCGTTACGGTGTCAAATACACCCTGTTTTATGTAAGACTCTGTTCTACTGCTCTCTGTCTAACATCAAGTCTCTTGACAAATTGAGCAGATGTAACAGGAGCCTATGAGAAATATTTTCCAATAATATTGGTAAATGTATAACGATCGAAGAACATTAACCGAAAGCAATGTGGCTGCTTTTGGTTTATGTTCTTCTATCTATGTTGACGATTCGAAAGAATTATTGTTCAGCTTTATATTATGTATATAATATGTATGAAATAAGATACTATCTCTCTTTAATTGATGAACATAGACCAAATCGCTCCAAGGCTCAAGTTGACATTACAGTCATAGTACCTAATCTTATAACTTAAACCTTGGCGTACTTTCGTCTTTGTTCATTAATAAGTCGGTAGATATCCTGCTGCGACTGTACATGACTTTGTATAGATCTCTTATTTATATATCGGGATAAAAAGTAGTCTCTGTCTCTTTCCAGTTTCTTAACTCAGTATCTCTACACAAAATATATCTATACAATAACATAGCTCCGTTGCTACGTGTAAGAAGGACAAACAAAATAATAAATAAACACACATGTGCATTTATAAGAGATATAAGTGAGAAGTATGGATAATGTCGGTTTACCTTAGACCCAATTTGGTTGCCACACCTCCCAACTTGAATATGAACGATTTCCCGCATTATTAAAACTTATAATTTTAAAAATAAAATAAATAAATACTAATCTTATTTCGCTTACGTATAAAATAATGTAAAAAATAAATAAAGCTACATAAGCCTAATCTACTAAGTATAATATCTAAATAATAAATAAAACTATCTATTAGGCTACATTTGTATCGCAATCGGAATGGTCATGGCGTTCTTATTACAGTATCTTTTTTTTTAATTAAAAAATGTAGGTAAGTGGTCAACATTATGCCAAGGGGATATAACTTAAAACATAGTATTTATATGTACATTGCAAGCAACAGACGGACTTCTTGATGGTAAGACCTATATATAAATACCATAAATAACTATTGCTAACCTAGAATTAAATTTACGATTTTTATAGACCCGCCAACCAAATTTTGGCAATTTCGGTTTAGTAGATTCGGCGTGTAGGGAAGGCAGAAAACGTTACTTTTTAATTGTTATATAAACCTTTATTAATCGCCTCTGTGGTATAGCGGTCCAGGTGTTGGACTTGACTTCATAGGGTCCCGGGTCCGATTGCCGGGTCAGGCACCAAAAAGGAAATGGGGTTTTTCCAATTTTCTCATAAAAAAAATGTTGCTCGGGATTGGATGTGCCCAATTGTCGATAGGCTTGCCAATCACATTGCGGGACTTAGTGTTTACGGCTAGTCGTGGGTGCCTTGTTGAGCCTCTGCCTACCTCTTCGGGGACATGGGCGTGAAGATACTTTTTTATGGGTATATGAAATATCGAATGCGACCAAGGCACCCGTAATTTTAAAAAAAGGGGAAACAATGTCATTTGTCTCATACCAAGCGGCAGCTGGGCAATTGTCTGAGTTATCCAGTTCCAGGCATTTTATATTAGAAATTGAATCATTTGATCATCGAACAAAGATTTTTTTTTAATAGAACAAGCAGAAGTATGGAAATACCAATCTGCGCTTTTCAATAGTAATTTCGTTCTATATCATACACACCATTGTTCTTTTTATCGTAGCGTTCATACAGAGTGACTTCACCTTTGACATTGGAAATTAAAGAGCCCTTCTCTTACCTAGTTCGCTAAGTTTTCGGCATCTGTAATCCATTCTTAGATAAGTTTACCCCGTATTGGTCCGGGTTCCTTTACAGAATAGACTATCTGCCTTCCTGTGCCCGGCAGCTCGTAAAAGGCGAGCATAAGCTTACCTTCACTAACACCGTGAGTAGGATACTAGGTGTTCGAGTCTAGCAGCGACTTGTCCGAATTAATACCACTACCTTACCTATTCTTGATGTCATAACGTAAGTGCTTGCCGTTGACGTGTTCCGGTTCGGAAGGTAAGGTAGCCGGTAATCTTACTTTTGCTCGAGGCCTAACATCTTGGCTTCAGATTAGCAACGCACCATTACCAACTTTGGTGTCTTTGGCGAGAATTTCTTACCATCAGGAAATCCGTTTGCTTGTCTGCCTTCCAATATCATAAAAAAGTCCATTGGCACACATATCTCGTTCCGTCTTGCAATTTCAAACCGAAAGAACCCAAAGCAGTAAAGAGCCGAATAAAAACCTTCCGCAGTTGATGGGAAAAGAAACACCGATTTCAATAATTATTTTTTATTAAAATGCATTGTGCTTACAAAAATGGAAAACACTAATTATTCTATTCCTTTGGTGTTAGTTTCACAATATTGAGTGATTCGTCTCTGTCATATCAAAAGTTTTAAATCACGATTGTACAACAAAATTACCCTTATAGACTACAGACCCATGCCAAAAAAAGATGGGTCATATGTACCACCAGGTGACGTAAATAGGACGATATAAGAGCATAAAATAGTAAGATTCAGCACTATGCTGTCACCTTCAAAAGTGCAGGTAGGGTAAGTCAATTTTGGACATTTATTTTTGTACGGCAATGTTATCGATAGAAACATGACAAATAATATGAAAGCGCGTACAAAAATAAATGGACTCACTCTACCTGCACTTTTGAATTATCACCTGCACTCAGTTGGACAGGTTACAGGTGACGGCATAGTGCTGAATCTTATTATTTTATGTTCTTATATCTACCTATATACGTCACCTGGTGGTTCATATGATCCATCTATTTTTGGCATGGGCCTGTAGTCTATTAACCCACAGAAATAAAATACTGAGTCACTTGACAAAAATCATAAGCAACAACGTGATTAGAATTCGTCTACTTCCGTAAATACTATTTAAAATCAAACAGATATCTGAATAAGCACATAAAAGTTTATTAGATCGGGGAGGTGTTGTCGATACACCTACTTCATCGAGTATCAGCTGAGACGGTTACTCTCGAAAAAACGACCGAAAGATAAGTACAAAGAACAAACAATTGGACTATAGTAATAAATAACATGCCTGTCCACAAAATATGACTTATGAGGTAATGTAATTAAAATCTTATATATAGAAATCTCGTTTGTTGGGGATAAACTACAATACTATTGAATCGATTTTAATAAAATTTTGTCAAAATCTGTAATTTGAAACAACTTTAAACTAAGAATAGCTTTTATTCTAATATATTAATATAAAGGTCTAGAAAAACTTCCAATTTAAGCGAGCGGGAAATACTATTAAGGTAAGTCGCCATACAATTAGACTATTTTCCTGTGTGTTCGTTTTTCTTTCTAAGACCCCGACACAAAAAGAGGGGTGTTATAAGTTTGACGTGTCTGTCTGTCTATTGCATCATAACTCCCGTACAGACACAGTGATTTCAATTCAGTTTTTTTTTGTATTGAAGGTAGCTTATGTGCAAGTGTTCCGTTTAAAAATTGTGGGGGGTGAAAGTGGGGAGATTAAATTCCATTTTTAAAGGGAAATTAAGTTTTTGTGTCGGGAGTTTTTTTTATTTAATATTATTATCGCGTACTTTTACAGCAACACAATAAGTTTTGGTTACATTGGCACAGATAACATACTTTACATTCATTTGGCTAGTTATGGATTGGGTTGGTTTCGCGAAACAAGTAAGTAAGTAAGTAGGCTGCTGAGGTACCAAATTTAATTACCAAAAATTAATTAAAATAAATATCATGAAAATAAATATCGTTGTTTTAATATTGTCGTCTTATAATAAGACGTCGTAAAAACGTTGCATAGGCAAACTAAGATTTTTCTCTGCTAGCGTTATAAGGGAATTGGCATGAAGATATGTATGTAAGCTATAAAACCTTACTTTCTAAATTTATATTTTTTTGTTATTTACAATTCGATGAACGAATAAAGGCTAGAAGCATTCTTTTAAAAAAATAATCTGTTTTGTGACGCGTGACACGTGACAAAAAAAATACTAAGAATTTTCACACCAACTACTACTAGTAGACAGAAACATGGACACTGTGATACCTAAATCTTGGTATTCGTAACTTTAAGTAAGTAAGTAACTGAGTAAAAGTAAGTAAGTAACTGAGTAATTAGTTAGCATAATCCGACATTAGTTAATATAGCAACTATGTTTCTGTTTGAGATTGCTGGAAGATATTTTTAGGGATACTTTTGCCTTTTGTATAATTCTACATATTCACTTACGTGATTATGTTTGTGTAAAGTTCAATAAAATAAATAAACCAACAACCTTTTTTCGTTGAGATATTTTAGGCGACCGTTATGCTTCTAGGTATTTTTTCGTTCACCGTTATAATTCACATTACTTTATATAAAGTGAAAATTTAAATATTAACGTTGTGCATTTTTGATATTTTGGAATGGTTAGGGAATAATTTTGCACGAATTGCTTTAATTACCAGTATAAAAGTACTATCATTTATGTGGTAGAATACAATATTCATTTATTGCACTATCGTACACAAACATGACAACACGAACATTCGCGCAAGCGCTCTGCGCCGTCTTACGAATTTTCGATCAGACGCGAGTTTAGAAGTTTTTACCCATTTCAAAAAAAGTGCACAACGCCGCTAAAGAAGTTTTCACTTCAAAAATGATTATCTTAGACTAATGACTAGCTCGTCTACAACATCATCCAAAACGTATTGCTTAAATTTTCATTTACCCTCATAACGCAAATTTCAGTAATGTTATTAAAATATTTTTTATTATTTTGAGCTTATTATAAAGACGAGATATTCTATAGTTACACAAACATTTTAACCCTCTTACACTTATCTTTATGTACAGTAAGTTTACAAATAAATAAGTAAAAGTAAACTGTATAAAAAAACTTTCTGTTTGTAAATAAAATATATTTTTAAACAAATAAATTGTATTTAACATATGGCTGAGCTTCGAGTATATTTCAAATACACTTTCTGAGGGATTAAATAATTATAATATATAAGGTCTGATATATAATAAAAATCATCAGCAAATAAAAATGTTTACTATGTAAAAGTATATGTACTATATACTTGAGACCTTGTGACACTTGTAACTTGTATTAGTGCGATATTCTTGATGTTTAGTAATGATAGATAATGGTGGTCATTTTGTTGCGCACTCACTAAACTATTTTTTTAGTTGTCGCTGTTCTTTCAACGAAAGTAATAGAAAGAAACAAAACACTTTTAGTGACGTCAAATTAGACCATACAAGATATTTCTACAGACGTTTAATCTATCACTTTAAAAACGATGTTTAAACACATCACAATTTGACATGTTCGGACTAATCAGACATGTCTAAAACGTTCCATCTCTTTTGTTTTTGTTTCATTTGTAAAAGATAGCATGCGTCTAAAATAATTTTAGTTTGTGTACATACGAATTACCACTAATATAGACATATTTTACGAACACCATTTTTTTTAAATATAATATACTTATATCACTGATAAAACTGGATATTAAGGTTGATACAATGCCTAAATTATTTAAATCAAGCTGCATGTGAAAGAGTAATAAAGGATATTACTTAAAAAAAGTCGACATATACAATAATATACGCAAAACATAAAACTTTACTAAATACGGAAAAAAATGCTCACAAACATATTAATAGCGGCTTTTAAATTGTTAATGACTTCATATATTATAAATTTACAAAAAAACAAGATATTTTTAGATGAATTAGCTATTTTTATTCAAAACTTAAATTCTAAAATCCCATCAAAATTACAACAGCCGTATTAAATGAAAATCTGACATTGCCTTATCATCAATGACCTCCGTATGATGTTTTTCTTTTTGTATAACTCGTCTACGCCTACACTTCAACCAAAACAAATAACAACAAGTGCCTTATGCGTAAGAATTTTAAAAATTTGCAAAGTAGGCACTGGCGCTAACCCATCAAATGCATCTGTCCTTACATCAAGCCTTTTAACAGTTTTTGTCATTCAGAAGTTTAAGTCGTTTTATACCTATCTCTGTCTCCAAAACGAGTTTCATATTCCCATCCCTTTTTTTTACTATGCCCAAACGTTCCTAATTTTCCTGGGCCTGTATCCTGGGTCGGGCAACTTTCCAATTTTCTAATAAAAAAAATGTTGCTCGAGATCGGATATGTGCCCGGTTGGCAATAAGGCTTGCCACCAATCACGTTGTGGGACTTAGTGTCTTCTGCTAGTCGTGGGTGCCCTGGTTGAGTCTCTGCCTACCACTTCAGGGATATAGGCGTGAAGATACTTTTATAATTTATCTAATGTATGCTATCTTCTTTCAATGAATAAAAACGAAAGAGGTCGAACACGTCATGCATGTCAGATTAAGAAGGACATAACAATTTGTACAGCTTTTGATCAACTTATTCTTAATATAAATTCAACATACATATAAATACTGCGTAGAAAAGAAATTAACAGTACTAAACCTGTCGTGTCAGTTTTTATTATTTCCGTTGAAAGTAGATAACACTTAATTAAAATAAATTTAGTTAAATGGCCTATCCATAAATTTGTGTTGGTCGAATTGCTGTTGTCTATGTTCATCTAATCATACCTTTACACATGAAAGGGCCGCACTAATATATATCGTCTCTTTCATATTACTCATAAAAGAACAAGACAGATGTTTATTAGTTGGAGACTTATTTGAGCCCATTCCACAGTAAGAAATATTTAATTACTAGACAAAATGTATACAAAAACAACAATATTAAAATATGACTAATAATATCAGAATTAACTGTCAATTTTGTGAACTGGATTTTTTTAAGGTGGCGTGAAACGTAACCTTTATAGAATTGATTTGTCCATTTGTCCGTTTGTCTGTCTGTGTGTCACAGCTACTTTAATCCTAAACTATTAACTACCCAGTTGAAACTTTGTTATATAGATTGTATAATAAATAAAATTTGTATTTGTAATTATTTTATATAAAAAAACAAAGGGACATATTAGAACTGAAATGCAAAACTAATTCACTCTTTTTCCCATCAAACCTATACATTCATAACATGTATAAGTTTTTTTAAAGTTAATCATTAAAATTAAAATCATTAAAAATCATTTGAAAGATAGTACTTTTAAATAATTGTAAAGTGTGTCCTCCCTCTTCCCCTCCCTCTAGCTTGTAAAATAAAAGAGAAAATATAAAACAAAATGTAAGATGTAAAACTTAACAAAATCTTGTTAGACAGAAATTGGTCTAAACGAGATATAGTCAGTAGTTTTTAAGATATGGCACATTTTTAAAAACCGCAAATTTTTGATGATAAAAATTATATTGGTATTTTGTGACATCTAGTCAATTACTTGCTTACTCTCAATATTGTATATCCCTTATCTATGCTTACTATAACGGAACCCTACTAGAGCGAGCGTACTTAGCCACTTTTTTATAAAGAAATAAACCCGTCTTTGTTGTTTTATATTAAAATAATAGTATAATAAAAAAAGCAAGAACTTTGGATAAAGTTATCATTATCGGGAGGGTGTTGTGAAAGAACCTATCTCATCACTAACCAGGAAGACAGTTTCTGCTAGAAAAAAAGATCAAAATTATAATCGAAAAGTATAAAATTAGCGTAAATCGCTTGTTTGACTGATGTTTGTTGAAATCCTGAACGAATTTTGAAATACCTAACATAATGTAGTATTTTTTAGATAATATATTAGATAATAATTAGACATAACTAACAATATAATCGGAAAGTAACTAAAAATATCAGCATATGTAATTACCCCGAAGTAGCTCAATTAGCGAAACATCGCCAGCAATTTTTTTCTTGAAAATTTATAAATAACAATTCGAGATTTTCACATCCACAAAAACATTAATTATATATCAATTACTCACACAACCACATTATTAATTCACACAAATTTCGACCTAATCAATCAATTTGTTTCTTAATAAGTACAAATTGGCATAAACAACATGTTTATTCGATAACATCGGTATATAGAAGGCTCTAAAGATTTTATGTGACTTACTAGCGTCTAAGATAGGAAGTGAAGTCACGATCTCCCATTGGTTGGAATTTTTGTGGTAGGGTGGTTGTAGTTTTGTGGGGGTGCCAATGTCCGAGTCTACTAAGTAATCGCATTCTGATATGTCGAGGTAGGTTCGATTATCGCCTTGATTCTTATCGTTAAAGTATGGATGAATTATGCGGGTAGCTGAAAAATAAAAACATACATTTAGGAATAAATAAAATATTCCAATCTCATGATAATCTGACAGAGGCTAGCGTCGCTCGGTTCGTTTGTTACTAGCACCGTGATAGTTAACAATAAAGTTTTTATAGCGTGGGTAGTATTAACTTGATCAGTTTGGACGGCAAGTTGACATCGACATTTGTGGTTCTCAAATACCGCGACGCAAAGGCCCTTCTTCGGCTTAGAGCCTCGAAGTGTCCATGCAGTGTGCCATTTGTCTATATTATATTATATACTATTGATATTTCACTGATAGTAAGGCAGTCCAGCAGAATGCCCCAGGGCGTCAAAAACCTAAGCAGAGAAAACTATCCCCGTCTGCGAGGACTAAGGACTAATTAACTGACTGAAGACCAGCAAAAATCAAAGAAGTTGTCCCACCCACCCCCTTTACCAGGCAGCTCGTAAGACGCGAGCATAGGTTAAATAGGTCATCACTAACAAGACCACTATGCAGCAACTTGTCCTGGTAGGGATCTACCGCATTACCTATTCCCGTTGAGATAATGACTTTCATATTCTGGGCTGGAGTTAGGACTACCCTAAGTCGGTAGACTTACACAATTGGCCTAACATCCCGGCCACAGGAAAGCGAAACACATATTAAATGTATAGTGTCAATAGTCTACGGTTTTCCTCTTACCATCTGGAGACCCGTGTGCTTCTCCGCTGTTCATGAGCGACAAATAAAGCATGATACAGAGGATTTAAGAATCTTACCATTATGAGCCTCATCAAACGGCACCGGCAGCTGCCCATCAAACTCACTTTCAATAAGCCGTATCCTATAGGAGGTGGGCAGATGGAAGTGGGACGGTGAGCGGTACCACTCCTTGCCGAAACAGACCGTCATGTCCTGGTCTGCGTCAGTCGGTACATGGCGGAGAATGGTCATTGGAGCGTGATAGTTGTTGTACAGGGCTGTGATTCTAGATATGTCTGAAAGAGGTATCGGAATTTCAATATTTTTGATACTGGCAGCTATCGCGTTATTTCTTGCTAAATGTAAGTTGTGGGATTTGGCGCCATCGTGAAAGAAAATGGTCGTATTTTTTTTTCGTAATTATTTAATTTAGTGTAAATTATGAGTAAAATTAGTTAATTTAGGTGGGAATCAGTTTAATTTTGTTATGCCGCTAAATCTCACTAAATGAGCTTGAATAACGAAGCCGCCGCTTTACTCAAGACCCTGACAGGACTTTGTAAATAGTGACTAATGACTAAAATAAAGACTTAATTAATACGGAAGACATGATAGCATGATCTAAAAGTAGCCTAAGGCTGCTCCAGAAAAAAGCAAATTAAATAATAACAATAATAAATGTAAGTTGTAATAATACTTGTAATATTGTAATATGACAAGAATTAGAATCATAATCAGAAAAAACTTTATTCACTTTAACCATCCAAACGTAGCTACTTATGCGCGATACACACAGAGAGAGGATCCGGCGAAAGGCTTTTTTTTAGCACAGAGACGTCATGTTAGGGTTATGAGTAAGACTAAGAACTCACGGCGCGGTTTTTAGCACGCCGCTGCGGCGGTTGCGGGCCCGCAGTTTCCGTAGAATGTAGATTTGTATGCAAAAAGTGCGATCACATTTGACGCCGCGATTTTCACCCGCAGCCCCTACGGTTGTTTGCGGTTCGTGCGGGCGGCGGTCTCCCGCGGGTTACGACCACTCGCTCTGCGGTCGGTTGGCGGGCGACCTCTTTTTCCTACTTGTACTGATTATTTAACCGCAACCGCCGGCCGCGCGATAATCAACCGCCAAGTTTGCGGGAGATAATTTCAACCGCGGCGGATGCGGAACCGCAAAATTTACGCGCCTCGTGAGTTTTGAAATAAATCGCAGACACGTGACCTCATTACTCAAGCACATTTGACGAGATTTGGCGACACAGAGAAAACACTCGATACACTAATTCTTCATGATTATTTCATTTGTGTACTTTCGCTGCAAAAAATGATAGAAAATTTCACCTAATATAAACACAAAATTCAATAATTACAAAATTCCTTCGAGAGAAGATGTTTCTCTCGATGGCGCTGAAACTCCTTTAATACAAGTTCGACATCAATATGTAGTATAGAGAAGTCTATGCTACTACTCTCAAAACTATATTTTCTTTGGACGAATTTTCTCAGTGTGTTGCCGCGATTCCGATCCGTTGGTGGTTATAGTACAAGTAGCACTTGCATCGTCCATGTGAATAGATTTTTTTCTAATTCTGATACTATAAAAAAAACTTACTTGCGATTCCTGCAAGTAGTACACACAACAGCACAAGCGGCCCGGTGTAGGCAAGATAATGCCGTCTCTCTCGCTCCTTGCGCCAGCCCAGTAGCTCCGTACCCACCGCGAACGTCATCTTTTGGAGGCAATCCAAAGATATCGCACCAGCTAGCACTATCATACTGTATACTGGGTACAGAAACCTGAAAATACATTATTATAATATTATAGTAGCCGATCCCACATACGTAGTTCTGTTTTAACTATAAATATTGAATTAAAATAAACTATGCCTTTTGAAGTTAGGCGCGATTGGGAAAAATTATGAGAGTGAATTTTTACGATGCGCGCGCACACTGACAGATAAATGTGACAGTCAAAAGCAACACCCTGAAGTTAGTTGCGAACCTTTTTATTTTTAATTATATTTTATGATTTTTAATTATTGTTGCATGCTATTTATATATATTTATGTATTATGCGTTGTGTTATTATTTGGTACTTTTGGATTGTTACGCCAAAGAAGTATAACTTCTTACGTGCGTACATGAGTACGCACACAAGAAGTATAACTTCTTACGTGCGTACATGAGTACGCACACTCTTTTTTTTATTTTATTGAGTCTTCCACTGGCAATAATAAGAATCACAACAAAAAAAATTTGAGGAATTCGTTCACACTTGATCGCTAAGCGAAATAGAGGTTTATCTTTTAATAACTGCCCGCTCCGGCTTCGCACGGGTATAAAATAAACCTTCCTCTTTAAACACTTTATCTATTTAAAAAACCTTTTTGTTTTATACTCTGTAGTGATTAATACATATAGATTAGTCGTGTAAATGTTTTAATATAGAAACAGAAACAAGCAGACGGATTTCCCTGTGGTAAGGAGTAGGCCATAAGTAACCAACATGAGTACTTAGCCACTTTAGTAATTTTACCAACTTTCTCCATGGTAGTAAAGTCTAACACTTGCTTATGGCATTAGTGATAAGAAAACCTTCGTTCGTCTATTAGAAGCTCTTAAGATCAAAACAAGCTAAAAGGTCTAAGAAGCTCTTTAACTGCTAAGGTTACCACTGATACGGAAGGCTGGTTCTACAAAGGTATAGACAACTTACCTCTCTTCCTTATGAGGTTGTAGCATGAACACAGCCAGCCACAGTGCCAGAGGCATTAGACTCAACCAGTATGGAGTACAGAACGAAGCTCTTGCTGTAGACCTGGCTGCTATAGCCGAACATGCCACCAGTAGAAGAGGACACGCTAAGGACATTGCCTGTGAAATTCACAAATATATCAATTTTTATAAAAAAAATTGAATAGGTAATTAAATCATCGATGAATAACCAAAACCCCAAAAACGGTTACTATGACTTAATGGGATCTTTAAATTTTCGTATTTAGGCAGACAATTCAAAACTCTTGTAATGCTAGATGCTACAGCCAATTACATATCCCGATAAAAGCCTTTCCCTCTTTTTAACTATCTACAAACACAAATAACATACTACTGCGTTGCAATGTGAAAGAATAACATACAAACCAACTTCCGAAATTCATTATTTATTTATTGTTCGAATATAGGTACATAGCTAGTTGGTTACAAATTCGATTTGAGCTCTATATTCTGCATAATATAAGGCATACAGTTTACTAAATAAATACAAAAGACAGATAATTTAATTTACAGTCAATATAAATAGTAAATTACAGATTTATTACAATTAAAAATAATATCTTAGAATTTATTTAAAAAAAAAGTATCTTCACGCCCATATCCCCGAAGCGGTAGGCAGAGGCAAAACTAGGGCACCCACGACTAGCCGAAGATATTAAGTCCCACAAAGGTGGCAAGCCTATCGCCAACCGGGCACATATCCTATCCCGAGCAACATTTTTTTATATTAGAATATTGGATTGCTCGACCCGGGATTCAAACCCGGGACCTCATGCAGTCAAGTCCAACAACTGAACCGCTAGACCATAGAGGCGATATTTTTTTATTTTGATATAGAATTTATTTATCTATTTATTTTAATTTTTTTCATAAATCTTACACTTATTTGAAATGGGATTACATGTTATGTTTCAAATTATGTTATATTAATATATACTCACAATTCATGGTCTTAATCTATAATAAAATATCAAAAAAAATAGTTATAAGTTTCCAAGTAAATTAATAATTGCATAATTTAAACTAAAAATAAATCAAATAAAAAAAAAATAAAAAAATATTTATTGATCTAAAAACAAATATACATAAAACAAAATCGTGTCGATAATGAAACTGCATTAGTCATTTGACTGTGTCGCAGTCATTAACGCCACCTCCTCCATGGAGCTCTCTCATATAAAGATGTCTAGGTTGTATTTCTTCAGAAACCCTATTTTAGGAAAGTATTATCAAATCAGCTATCAGTATGAATTCATGTAATATTAAAAATACGAAAGTCTATCTATTATATTTTCATTGCTCTTTCCACACCACTTTTTTTGGATTTTAATCCAATGTAATATGAAAATTATGATAATTAAAGACCCGAGTTCAAAAATAAGCTAATTTTTTCAAAAAAAATCCCTTAAAAGACTATAATGGGGGATCCATTATATTGAACTGAGAATTAGTATAAAAATCTGTTTTACACTGATGAAGTAGTAAACAGCTAGTAATGAAATAAGAAGTAAAATTCTATTCTATACTAATATTGTAAAGAGGAAAGATTTGATTTTTTTTTTGTTTGTTAGTTTGAAATGAATAGGCTCCGAAACTACTGAACCAATTTCAAAAATTCTTTCACCTTTAGAATGTTACATTATTCCTGAGTGATTCAACAAAATCGGTGCAGTAGAAGCCAAGCTGAGTGATACTGCTAGTTTCAAATACAAATAGTAGTTATTGGTGGTACATACAAATACTTATTTGATAGCATTTTCTTTTCAGATGTTAGGAACCAAATTAAAAACAAATAATCGAAGCAAATAAGACACAACTTACCCAGACTATATTAAAATTTAAAAATCCATTCACAAAATAATATGTCCAAGGCTCAACTCCGTATAAATCAGGCCCATGTTCAGTGAAGACATTGTATGCAACAACATTCCAAGAGGCAATCACCAATCGTCCGTAATGCCATGAATCTATAGCTACTGTCGGCAGGAGAATTATTATCAGAGCTAAGACAGACCACTTGATGGAATCTACTATATGTCGTTTTAGTATTATCATATCAATTGCTATTGGAAGACCTAATATTGCTGTAAAAGGCCAGCCTGAAAGTAAAAGTTTAAACATTACTATAGTTTTTTATTTACGACACTAGAAAGCACTTAGATGGAGTTAAAGGTTTGTTTTAATTGTATGTTGCCAACCTGAGGCTGGAATGGGGGGCTTCCATTAATATAATCAGACATACTACTCAAATCTATATAAGCTATGTGTGTGTTAATCCATCAACTCAGCAACACTGCTAACTAAAGAACTCACAATAACAATAATAATTATTAATAAAATAAATTAATGTAACACAGGTGTGCAAAGAAAAACACATTATTAGATACTTAAAACATTTCCAATCCTATAATGCTAAAAACATAGTCAAATATAAAAAGGCCAGTTGGCCTACTTCAATCTTTATACAATCCTACAATTATCAAAAACCTAAAGTTAGTTAAATTATTTACATTAAAAATATCAGACTAGTTTCAACTAAAAAAAGGGTTAAGCTATAAAAGTTTTGATGTTATACATTTTTTAACTATGTAATTATACCTATATTAATCAACATATTTTTTAAAATATGGACAAAAAATATACATGTGTCTGTTTGTTTAATCAAGTGATATTTAACTTACTGAGTATAGTTGTCGCAGCTATCAACATTACAGCAGATGGATATCTTCGACGCCACCAACAAGCAAAAGCAGCAGTGACCAGTGCAGAGCTCCATGCTGATGGCAACATTGCAGATGTAGCAGCAAAACAACCTGCCGCCGGCAGTGTCAAGCACAACCAAACCCTTCCCACATGGACACCAAATTCGTGACACACTGCTCTGAAATTACAAAAGACAAAATACAATATTTTATTTACCATCAATAAACCTGCAAAATACGCTGGGCAGTACCTCATAAGTACTATTTGTGGAAGACTACACCAACTATTTCCCAGTTTAAGCAACTTTAGCAAAAACAAAAAACTCAAGTTTTCCATGTTGAAGTAATTATCTACTGAATCATGCTATACCTGACATATAGGTATTAGTGAAATCAAAGTACACGCAGTAGCTATAAAAAGCAATAAAATAATAAGAAGAAGAGTATCCATGGCTAATCATGGATGTGCTGATTGTACATCTGCTTACCCAATGCAAGATATAAGCATAATGATACTGAATTAATTTTTTGCAATAAATACCCCTAACTTTTGGTTGATTGGTAACCAGTGTTACTTATTCTAGTAGCTCGAAAGTCATATCCTTAAATGACTTACTGACATTCACTTGCTGTTGAATTAGCTATTCCCTAGCCTCATGTTAACAACACAGCATTAGCGTTTTTGGTATGGTAAAAATAAACATTACTCACTTGTAAAACATGAGATCTGCACAGGCAGTCAAAACAGCTAATAAAGTCCTTAGGGCATAAAAGACAGAGACTGGTGCCATAATGTATGATAATATCTTTGCTGGAACTGCAAACAGCCATAGAGGCATGTATGAACGTATAGCATACACAGGACTATACTCCCATGTTTGTAGGCCATTGCCATATACTGAAAAGAAAAAATCTAATTGGCCAAATATTTTTTTTATCATTTGTTTTTGTTGCCTTAATATTACATTAATACATAGTTATTCACACAAACATATAAATACAACCACCACCAACAAAAGTGGTGACTAACGTCCGACACTATTAAACAATCCCAAACACCAGTAAAAATTTGTAAGAATGCCATATGAGGAGTTTCAAAACTTGAGCACCACAGTAAAAAAATATGCTTTAAAATTTCACATCCATGTATTGTAATATTTTTAATGGGATTCGAAAGCAAATCTTTTCTTGATTTAGAAATATTACTTTGTTTTTGATTATTTCTATTAATTAATGGAAAAAAATGTAAAATAAGACAACAAGTGTGATAAATTTGTCAGTTTTGTTACTATATTCAATATCCAAAATGTATTTAGGAACAATATGGTCTTTTGCTATCTATATTTAATTAAATTAAGCTTATAAAATTAATAAAGCTCTCAAAAAGATGAAATTTTGTTCAGGTTTGTTACGAAATGTCCAAAAACAACATTTGTTTTTCATGTTACTAATGAAATATTATTGTTAGCCTTTCAAGAACTAAATCAGCTAATCGTAAATGTGTTTTCATTTGAATAAATGCAGTTTTACATTAAACATTTAGTGGATAAGGGCCAAATATATCTGATTTTTAGCAAATTTTTTAGGGGACAGTAACAAAACGGACGGTAACAAAATCGTAAGGCATAGTTCACGAACATTTAATTATAATCAAACATTTTTTTATGAGTACCTAGTATCGAATATTTCTGGTAAATAATCACATCAAGACTGTCTAGGGATATTTTTGATTTACTTAATTATCTCAAAATTTATTGATGATAACATCTAACATGTACATATTTTTATAAAACCTCTTTGAACTTATTGTTTTGCGTTTTTTATGTAACAATTTTAGATTGAAATAAAAAAAACGTAAAGTAATGGTAAAACTAACAATGAATGTTTTTCTCAAGAAACTTGAAAAATAATGAACTTTAAACATTTATGTGATAAATAAGTAGTCTGTAAGCCCACCCATGACATTTATAAGGGTCCTGTAGCAATTTTACATACTTTGGATTTAGTTATCTAAGTCTTGCTGTGTTATATCGTCCAAGGTTTCGGCTAAAATGCAAAAAAAAATGCTCTTCTGTCTCAATCTTTGCAGGAAAATTCTTCAAAACCCTTCTCTGGAGCATGTCCAACGTATGCTTTATAAGAGTCTCCAATATCGGTGGGTTTTTTATGAAAAGGGTAATTAATGTGGATGTTAAAATTATTGCGCCGGCCCTGGGTTTTTTTGACCTATCGTTTTCATAAACTGTGAAAATCACAGAGTACAGTAATAATTCTTCAAAGTTTAAATTGTCATATAATATAGACCAAGCTTTATGCTATCGGTTTTGTTACTTTGTCAGTCCGTCTATATGTTACAGTAAATGTAGTAAGAAAACGGAAGTACCATATTGAGACTTACTTTCATTCGAAACAATGTAACAATTCAATTTAAATTCTAAATAAATAAAATTAAACATTTTAAGATTCGTCTGAAAATTACATATACTCGTATGATATTCATTTATAAAAATGTGTGCTATAGTAAGATATACTAGAATAACAAACCTGACCATACATTTTTCTTCGGTTCAGCCGGTTGCACAAACCCTCGCATACCGCCGAAAGAAGACAAAGTAAATGTAAGTTTTTTAAATAGCCATCATTTACTGTCAACGTTGTAATTTTTTTCAATAACAACTAAAACTGTTTGGTAGTTAATCTATTTAAAACTGTGGTAACAAAATCAAAATGTCCGGAATTTCAAAACTTAGGGGACAAGCAACATTAAATCATTTTTTAAAAATGTTTAAGTATTTATCAAAACTGGACCCAAGAAGCTGTTAATTAATTTTCATTTTACATAAATAACAAAACAAGTCAAGGGAAAACCTAGACAAAGAGCAGAATAATTTGACTTAAAGTGTGTCATCCGACCTGGGGACATACAAGAAAATGAGGATGCACTTTAATAAATATTTTTTTACAAAAAAGTGGTTATTTTAAATAAATTGAATTTATAATAATGAAAAAGTATGAAAGTTTGTTTACTAACTACAAAATAAACCAACATGATTAATTATAACTACTTGAAATAAAAAATATATGATTTGTGGGGACATGCCAAAATGACTGTTGTGCTCTGTTTTTGAAACTCCTCATATAGCAAATTATAGTTAAATCTTTTGTAATTATTTGATTGTGAAAACCATGCGTTATAAAATAAAAACATTTAGATGAAAAAAGGTGTTACTTTTATTAGCAAATTTAAAATAAAGCTAGCACAATTGATAGTATAGCATCAAAGTGTATTTTGCTTATATAGTGGCTGCAAAGGCTGGACTTTATGGGGAAATTGCTACAGTGATACATGAGCTGTAGTGGCTATACTTGATGAAGACATTAAATAGCCTCTAATATTTTTCGAAGACTACTTCAAACCTGGTATAATGCTAGTACTTAGTAGTATTTGTTGAACAGATAATAGAGTACAATTACTTGTGACTTTCTACTCACCTAAGTAGTGTAAGGGTTCCCAATAGTTAAATGTTTCGTCACAATCAGAAATCTGACCCCAGTATGCAGATGATAAACGGGCAATCAACAGGAGTCCAAGAGCAACTGCTCCACCAGGATATGCTATACTACGAAGGTCTGATGGAGCATTTGTGAACAAGTATTCTCTGTAATACAAATAAATGGATAAAGTTAAATTTATATCACTATGTGGTAAAGACAAACACCACACAGCCATGCTATTTGAAAGAAAAGAAATATTTACCTTCAAAAATAAAATTTGCTGATAGCTGATTACTACAAATAAAACATATGAAGCTGCTGTTAATTTAGCTCAAAACAAATGGCTCTGCAAATAAATACAATCGGAAATATTTTTATTTACCCCTCGCTAGCCTTTCGTGCTCGCTTTCCTTTGCTAAAACTAGCCGTTCTTTTAGTGCCATTTTTATTATGAATACTTCTCTGGCGGGCGGTCAATGGCATTTTTATAGGCTACACAAACGTGATATTTCAAAAATTAATCCATTAATTAATTACTAAAAATCACAAAATAACCCACTCAAGAAAAATATTCGAATGTTTGACAAATGTCAAATGTGGTCAAATGACAATGACAATCAGACGACAGACATCAGTGTTACTGTTGTTCTCGTATAAATCTTGGTTGCCGTTTGTGACATTCTGATTTGCTGTATTTTAAGGAAAAAAGTGATAAAATGCCGTAAATGAGTCAAAAAATGTTATTTCTTATTTATTTCTTCTCCACAATGGTTTTTTATTGTTTCCATACCTTCAGATTATAATTTTATTTCAATTTTTAAAAATTTAACGTCACTTATGGTGAACTTTGCGTTTGCTATAGAAATATTACCACATTCCCACTGTTGTTAATGTTTTTGTTTGATATGTTTACACTTTTTTTAGCAAAGGAGGGCTCTTCAGAGTCACAATCACTCATTTTATCAGTTTACATCCCAATCAAACACATTAGTGTTTAACCGTGTAACACTTTTAACCGTCGCAACTAAGTAAAGTGTATTTGTGCTATTCGTCCCTTAGATCTCATAGATTCAAAGATAAGCCACTACTTTAGTACGTTCATGTTATCACATTCCTTTCTTACTAAAGTAGAGAGAGACTAACTAAAGAGAGAGATTGCACGATATAGCAATACGAACTGTGTTTTACTCATATGTCGAAATTTCCCCAACTATTGGTTATGAGTGATACTTATAGCTGTGCTCTGTTTAAAAAACGTTTCTTTTCACTAACAGCCATTTTGCCGTATTTTTGATACCGAATCAAAAAGCCTGCCGTCTACCGTAATTTGTGAACAAAAAAACGTGAATTACCGTATATTACGGCAATTGCCGTATTACTAACAACACCGATGACAATTTACAAACCACTCAGATAAAGTACTTTATCTGAGACAAACCACATCAATGCACATGACAAAATGAATCAAAAGACAATGGGCGTGTTCGGCCGAAGTAAGTACTTACTAAATTTAGTAAGTCACTTACTATGCTTACAAAATTTTCGGCCGGGACACAAAATAAGTGCTAACGCAGTAAGTATGACTTTAATATACGACGCCATTTTGCCTATTGTTTATGTACGGGATATGACATAAACCGGTGTTTTGTGTTATGTCAAGCCAGTAAGTCTGTCCTCGCCGAAAAGCGCTACAGTTAGCTTGTAAGACTTTAATTTTTTTATGCTTACTGGATTACTAAGTTTAATAAGTACTTAATTCGGCCGAACACGCCCAATTATTGACAGCGTTGCCACCATAGAAATTTTTGCTGTAGGATAGTAACATTCTGAGAAAAAAATCACTAAAAAAATATTTAGTGATTGTTAGTGACATTTATCGAATCTAGGAAATGTTGAAAATTCATATTGACAATACTATTTCATAATATCAAGTCTGTGAGCTCCTAAGTTTATACCAAACGAACACCAGGGGGGTTACCATAAGCTCTTAAAACAGTACTATTTCAACAATACTAATTGTCAGTCGAGAAAGACAACCTTACGACGTACATCATAAAGTTGCTTATAAAGGCAGACATTTAGCAAGATGGAAATAATACTGCTATAAGCGTTCATAGTAGGGCCCCTGATCCATCTATTACAAAAGTAAACGAGTAGTATTTATCACAATTTTCCCTGATTTCAGAACGTGTAATTAATTACTTAATATGAATAAGAAATACCACTACTTAAAAAAATACTTAACGTTTGTGAGAAATGAACTATCATTAATAATTAATTAATAATAATTTATTATTTTAATAAGTTTGGATTATGTCTGATTGTGCCCAAGTAAACCAAGGGGCTGATTGTGTATCTCTGTGGCTAACTCAATACGGAAAAGTGTACATCAAATAGCTGTCAAATGACGTCATTTAAGTTTGCTATCTCTATTGTATTTCTGTTGGTCACTGAAGATGGCAAATGTAAAACACGTCATTTGACAGCTATTGGAAGTACACCTTTCCATTTTGAGTTGGCTACTGAGATACATGATAATCAGTCCCCTGATGACAAATCTTTTGTTACAACAAATAACTATTAGTCCTTGTTATAAGCCATATCCTCGAAAAGCTTGCACTACTGTTAACTATAAGACCGTTCCGATCCGGTAGTAGCATTAATAATTATATAGACGCGTCACAAATAGCCATTAATGGTATAATATATTGAATAAAATAATGGTTTTTATTTAAATTCATTTGAGTACCTACTCGGACCCAGCGGCAGCATCTTGGGCATATTCATACATATCTCCAATTCACTCCACCGTTTTAACACGTTATGCGTGATTGCAAGAATATCACCACCCTTAGACTTAATTCTATTCATTCTGAAAGTAGACGAACAACTCCCAGACTTGTTCACCTACCTCCAAAAGAGTTTGGTGTTCATCTCGAAGTTGTTAGCTAACCTCTCTTCTAATTTCATATTTTCCCTTTCGCGCTTTTCTTTCACTAAGTGTTTGGTGATATTCTTGCAACGACGGTATATTTCTTTCTTTATATTTTTCATACTGTAATTCGACTGCAAACATGATACATAGTCTAGCCAAGCTTTTTTCTTTCTTTCAACGGAGGCTTTTACCTCCTCATCCCACCATGCGTCACTATTCTTAGACTTGTACATCTTTGCACTCCCACATACCTCTTTCGCAACATCAACCATAATATCTTTCAAAACATTCACACTATCCAGCCTATCTTGGACTTGCCCATGACTTGCCTCTCATGTACATGTTTCCTACGCACGGGTCTTAGTTACAACAGAAAATTTTCAAGTAAGAAGATTATAAAGCTTAAAAAGATTAAGCTTGTAACGCCTTGGATTTTTTACCTTGTTATGTTACTCGAATAAATAAAATATTAGGTAATAATCATAGTACTCGTGCTTCGTCTGTTTTACTTGGGTACAGTTGCTTAAAATATTTGTTTTGTATGATAAATGCAAACTATGTACATATAACTATAATAAACATTGATATTACGACAAACATAATATGGTTCAAGAAAATGAACATTCAACACAAAATAGAAGGAAATGAGATGAATTTCTTATTTTATGAAGTTTAGGTATAATTAATATAGGTACTAAACTATAACAACACACCAACTAAAAAAACATTTTATTGAACTGACACCATAGAATAATATACCAGAGGACTGACACCAAAAGTCGCTATTCGAATTTTTCAGTCGAATGCAGCTACGCAAAACTACAAAATCGCGTGAGGCACATATAAGTTTGTTACTACTATCTACAAAACCTTGTAAAAAGATTCGAGTTCAAACATGGGTTACTTTTTTCAAACATTAATAGATACTTACCTAAAATAGGAGCTGTACAATTTCCAGTACTATACCTAGTCTTGCCATAAATATTGTAATAAAGAAAAAAAATATTTTTTTAACTGCAAATAACATATATTACTTTTACAGTGTGTTAGTTTAATACATAAATATACAACAATTAAAAATATAAAAAGCTTATTCGAAGTGGTCTCCATTGGCTGCAATACAGTCCTTTAAACGTTGAGGCCAGTTATCAATAGAAGCACGCACTCTTTCCATGGGAAAATTCTTCACTGCCAATCGTATAGATTGTTTTAGGGACTCCAAATTATCATGGCATTTAGAGCAAGCTGTACTCTCTAAAACTGACCATAAATCATAATCCAGCGGATTAAGATCGGGACTAGACGACGGCCAGTCTTCAGCTCTGATGAAGTCCGAAACGTTCGCTTCCAACCAAGACTGCGTGGACCGAGCTTTATGACCCGGCGCCGAGTCTTGCTGGAAGGACCATACTTGGTTATTGAACATGGTGATGTTAAGGGGCTTAACTACCTTCTCAAGAATGGTATCTTGATACACTTGTGCCGATGTTTTGATACCTTTTTCACAAAAATATGGCTCAGTCACTCCTTCATAGCTAACACCCCACCAAACCATCACTGAAGTTGGATAATGTCCACGTTGCACTCTGTCGACTAATTGGGAAGCTTCCTTAGAGCTTTGAGCATAAATACGGTCATTTTGTTTGTTAAAATGTTGCTCAATTGTAAAAATTTTCTCATCCGTAAACAAAATTTTTCTGTGACCTCCCTTTGCGTACCGCTTCAGTAATTGTTTCGATTTTACGACCCTATTCTTCTTTAAATTATCAGTTAAGAAATGACCAGAGCGTCTCTTATAGGCTGCAAGTCCTAAGTCATCTTTTAAAATACGCGACATGGTTCTAGGTGCTATCTTCATTTCCCGAGATAAAATCTTTTGCTTTCGGACAGGATTTCTTCGAATTCTTTCCCTTACTGCTTTGACCACCTTTTTCGTACGAACACTACGTGGACGGCCAGATCTTTTTCTGTCACAAACAGAGGAAGTCTCATTGTACCTATTAATAGCCCGGTACACAAACATTTTACTAAAACCAAGTGTATGGAGAGTTTTAAAAATTGCATTTGGCTCCATACCTACTTTGTGTAATGCAATCACAGCGATTCGGTTCTCTTTATCACCCCACTCCATTTTAATATCGCAAAATATTGTACAATGTATTGGCGCCAAAATGAGAAAACACAATGAACAATCGTATAAAAATGACAGATTCGACATTCAAATGTAATATTTTTTTATTTTTAAGTGTAACAGTATTTATGGCCAGACTAAGTATAATTTTAAAATCCATGGAGAATTAAAGTTTGTATAAAAATCGTTGATGCTATACGAAGTAGGTACCAAACTATTTTTCGCTGACAAGTGAGTAGTAAACAGCTAGTATTGTTTAAGTTACTAGTCAAGGTTACTTTGACATACCACGGACAATTTTTTTCCATGTTGATCCGGGCTCCTTTGTAGAACAGACCAGCCAGGCAGTTGTAAAAGTAGAGCATAGACTTACCGTCACTAGCACCATGACATCTACTATGTGGTAAAGTTACCCAGCGACTCGCCCAGAATGGTACCAGCGCTTTACCGCCTTATTGCCGCCATTATTTTTATTTCAAAATGGAAATAACACATTTTTAATTTCCTCGTCGTGAGAATCGAACTTGGCCTTGTTGTAGTCAACGGCAACAATAGAATTCTAGAGCAAAGAGGCAGTAAATATGTTAAGTTGATAAACATTAAGGATCACAGACAAATGCAATTGATAGTCACATTTATTAAAAAACAAATAGAAACAGACTAGCTTACATACATCCATATTCTCTCTCAAGTTTTAATATCCTTATAACTATGTGTACATCACATATAACATAAATATAATGGTATGTTTTCATACAACAACATCATTCTAATATAACTAGACATGAGGAGTTATCTATAAATAACACTTAAAAAATTCATGACTTCCCCCCAATCCACGTTGTCTAAAAACAAATTGCATGGTTATTGCAGACAAACGAGAATTTCCAACTTATGAAATTATCCACAGTCACATAAGATGAGCTTCCCCTTTTCCCTGCCGATTTGGAAATCATTTATGGATGACTCCTTAACAGTGCTGTAAGTGTTTTTCTAAGAAATAAAAATATATCTACAAAAATAGTTTATTTTCGCCTACGAGTTCGAACTACTGTCCAACCAGGTTCTACATCCTCATCCATAGGCTCAGGTTCATTGTTATGATTTGATGATGATGCACCTTCCTCAAAGTTGTGATCAGCTTCTGCATGATCCTCTTCGCCACTGCTGCTTGTTGTGTCATCATCTGGATTACCATGACTCTGTAATTAGAAAATTTTTATCAATTTATAAAAATAATTACAAAATTAAACAGTGTATGAATAATAAGTGATCACACATAAATACTAATTGTTTGTCTATAACAGAATAAAAATTAAGTATATAAAAATTGGATATATAGCCAGATATAAAGATTACTATTTTTGTCAAATAATGAATTTATGCATCACTTACTTGTGGTGGTACAGAGTCTCGTATTGGTTCACTCAACCACTTTTGACATTTTGGCATTGCCTCAATTCTATTTCTAAGCTCTTCGTGGCGGCCTTCTTTTAATAAACCAAGAAAAAATATTAATAAAGAAGCAACCTCTGAAACAATGTAAATTAATATTTAATTGTAGATGTAACATATTATAAAGGCATGCAATAATGTTTTAAAAGATAGGGAATGCCTATTGTTTGCTTAAACAACAGAAGTTGAGTGAAGCATTATATCCTTAAACGTAATTTCACAAAGATATATATTCAATAAACACAATCAAAAAAAGGTGCTTATTGTGTAAAGCTCACGTAAAAGTAGGTACCTTTATAACTTTAAAGTATAACACACTCATTACATTAAGAACTTAATAAAAAAGGGCTCATTATAGTTGAAACCATTTTAGAACAGGCTTGTAACAGCCAGCTGTTGTATATAAGAACATTCCCATTGTGTCCATATTAAACTTTTTTCCCTCTAAAAATAATCATATTATTTTTAAGTCTTCAATTACTCAAAGCAATCAAAATATCAATAAGCCCCTACTTTTCAGTAGTTTAAAATTTTTTGCCTTCTATTATGTTATTATTTTCACTTACTCTATCACAACTTTCAATAATTCATGGTAACATTCTTTAATTGAATCTTTTATCCCTTGGCTATTTACCATTTCACTAATTCCAGATGACAACATTTTTACATTTCATATTATTGTGTAAGAAAATCTAAGCATAACAAATAATCACATTAATAATAATCTAGAATTTGTAATTCAAAACAAAAAAACTGACTGTGCTATTAACCTTATCTTAAAAAGACTAATATATATCATATTCTTTAAAATTTCAAGCCACGGAGATGTTTTAGGTATCTACACTGATAGTACCATATCACAGTAATTCTCAAGACATTAGACCTAAACATATTTCACACCTAATAAATAGGGTTTAGATAGATCTGAATAGTAATTACCAACCTTTAGGTGAATTGTCATGGCATACAGTTTCAAATTCCTCGTCCATTAAATCCTCTAATAATTCTGTAAGATCGTCCCTATCAGCGACATTTTCGACACAGTATCTTGCAACATACACTGCCATTAATTGCGCCGTCTGAAAGAAGAGCACAATATACACTTATTGACGTTTTCTAGATATATGGTGTAGTGTCTTGGAAGTAAAAACGAATTTAAAGGACACCTTTTCGCCACCCGGAGCGCCCATTCCATGTTCAACAGCTAGTTGCAGAGCCGTCCAGTTATTTAGGACTAGATCTACAATGGGTTTGAAATCATCGTATAGCATGTTTATTGATAAATTGTTGTACAAATATTTATTTGTTTATTGTTGTTTTACAATTCCAAATTATATAAAATGTACAGCTGGGAGCTGCTTAGTGCTTAATTATAACCTCATCGAAAATAATTACGTTGTGTCAAGTGTCAACTGTCAACTCACGTCTCACAAGTCACAACTGTCAACATGAAATAACATTGCAAAGAGTAGGTATAATTATGGAGTTTTCTGTGGGAGTTATGGCGCCATCGAGAGTAAAGATGGTCGAAATTTTTTCATATTTATTAAATTTCGTGTTGATTTTGAGTGAAATTAGTCAATTTTGGTGCCATTTTGTACAATTTTGTTGTAAAAGTGCACAAATGAAATAATCATGAAGAAATCAGCGTATCATGTATTTCCACGTTGCCGCAAAATCTCCTTACATGAGCTTGTGTAATGAGGCCGCCGCTTTAACCAAGAGCTTGACATGACTTACTGACGACTTATGACTGATGACTAATTATAACTGATTAGCATTGATGTAAAATTTGATGCAAATTTCTACCTGACGAATGGCAAAATACTAATGTGAAGGCCAAAACTTAAAGAAAGAAGAGTATAATTATTGCATTAAGTAATAAGAGGCGGGACTTCCATAGATTGCTATGTATCTAACCCGAATTTTCTACGAAGTTTAGCTTAAAGTGGCACATGTCACTTGACATAACATAGTGTTGACATAACATTTAGGCGAATAAAAAACATAGCAAACTTTTTTTTTACTTTTTTATTGCAAGTTGTGCCAAACAGCAACATTGTCAAACAAAGAGATTTTTTTGAAGTTAAACTTCTTTATCGGGGTTGGAAAAAAATGTAGTGTAACATTTTTTCGTTTCGCGTCACATTTTTCCGTTACGCGCCATCTTTGTTCGTATCCCTACCACGCGTGATTCGAAGTATACTTTCTCCAGCGGAGTAGGGATTGGCAATAAACTTTATTTAACCAATTTTTGTAAAGTTTTATATAGTAAATTATTTTTTGAAAAATAACGTCATAAAGAAGTTACACTTCTTCACTTCTTACGAGTGTACGCTCGTACACGCACACATTTTTTTTAATTAGTTAAATTGCTCCTTTCTGGGGCCAGCTAAGTCCTTTAGACCATGCTGCCACGTCATCCGTAGTAATTAATTATTCTTATTGACAGTCATGAGTCTTTATATACAAAGTCATGTCAAGGGTTTAAGTAAAGCGGTGGCCTCGTTACTCAAGCTCAATTAGTAAGATTTGGCAGCAGCGAGGACATACACAGTATATTATCTTTTTCATTAAATATATTTCACTTGTGCACTTTAATTGAACAAAACTAAACTGATTCTCACTTAACTTTACTAATTTTACTCATAATTGACACAAAATTCAATACCATCTTCTTTCACGATGGCGCCAAAACTCCTTTCTTTTATTTTTTTTCCTAGTTTGTCCCTTTCTGGGACCGGCTAAGACCTTTTGGCCATGCTGCCACGTCTTCCGTATTCTCCTTTCTTTTAGTTAATTTGCCCCTATCTGGGGCCAGCTAGGACCCTTGGGGCATGCTGCCACATCTTTCGTGATAAATATAAAATCTTTTTAACAGTCATAACTGATTTCAGGTCATTAGTTAAAGTTATGTCGAGGTATTGAGTGCAGTGGTGGCCCCGTTACTTACGCTAATTTAGTGAGATTTGAAGGCAACGGGAATATATATGAAACACTAATTTTTTTATAAATATTTCAGTTGTGCAATTTAACTGAACAAAATTAAACTAATTGCTACCTAAATTACCTAATTTTACTTATAATTTTCACGGAGTTCAATAATAACGAGAAAAACTACGACCATCTTATTTCACTATGACGCCAAAATCCACAACATACATTTAGCAAGAGACAACGCGAAAGCGGACAGTATCAAAAAATATTGAAATTTAGATATCTCTAAAACGAAAGAGAATTCTCAGTAGAGGCTAGCGGGAACCAATGATAGAATCTAAGTCTTTGGCGGGAACCGTCGAAGGGGGAAGGCACGAAATATACCTACTATTGGCTTAATACCCCGCCATGCAGCGATGTACTTACAATTTAAATGGTGTCTACGCGCTGCGGTTGCCTCTTACCATTGATCCTTTTGCTTGGTGTCTTTTCCCGTAAAAAAAATAATTTGTTGTTTTGCTATCTAAAAAATACATTGATTCGAGGCTTCTTTGTAGAAGGGCTTCTTCAAATAACTCGAGTCGACATTGACTCCACGACTCGTTTAGACATTGTTTCAAAATCACGAAATTAATTTCACTATGTCAGTTCTCTCTGTATGTCAGTATCGTTAAACTTCTATACTATATCGATATTACTATACTATATACTATATCGAATCGATGCTATACTTTGAAATATAGAAAAGCACAGTTTTCATATGCTAGAATCACAATTTTGAACCAAAGAGTATATTATAATAAATAAACTTGTTTAAATACATTTGGTTTGAACTACGAAGTTCGAACCATAGTCTATAGATTTCTATTATTTTATTTTTTATAATTATTATATTTCTATTCTATTTCTAACTAATATTCCTTTATCAATAGTAATGAAAAAAGATATCTTAATCAACAAAATAACATTTATTTCTTAAATATAATAAAAGTGAAGTTACAAATTAAAGTGCATATTATTATTTTCTGACAACTATGTGATTATGCTTTAGGTACCAGGATCAAAGAATATAAATACTCTTTAACAAGAGACCAGGATTAAATTGTAATGCGTTATAAAATGGATGGTAATCCTAAACCTATCTATTACCATTTTTAGTTCTTTAAGACGTTTACACTTGCTCTCAGTAATTCTTAAACGCGTTCTATATAATCTATTTGGCGATACCAGACCATGACTTTGAATTTTTCGTCGGTGCGGTAGCATACACCATTCATCGACATGTCTTAACTTGGATCCATCGGATAAATATTTGAGACCCCTAATGTCCTAATAAATTTGACAGTATACGGCTTTTGCGGTCGCAGGTGCGCTTTTGGGAGCAAATATTGGTGGTTTTATGTATTGCTCTATGGTGGAATGAAGACTATCAACCTCCATCATATTGTGCCCTTTTTCTAGGTAAAGTTGTTCAATACTAATTGTCTTTTTTTGCGCTCAATCACTTAGAGCACTTGACAATATTCGGTTATGGTTTTTGTGTACGCACCCATCAGAAATAATTATGTTTCTGATGGGTGCTGTTAAATATGGTAGATTTTGACAGTAGTCTATTAAACAAGATGTAAATTCATTACCAGTAACATTAAATAAATAAAAATAAAAAAGCCTTTTATTTCCTATAATAATTACAAATAAATAATGTAGCTAAACTTATAAATTACTATTTAGGAACCCCTCTCAGGTGAAGGCCTCTTCCAACTTTTGCCAATTTTCTCTATTTTGAGCTCTACATTGCCTTTGAGGGCCAGCAATTTTTTTAATATCTTCTTCCCAGCGTGCAAAAGGTCGTCCTCTGCAGCGTTTTCCATCAGGTCTTTTCCAACCCACTTCGATTTCAGTTTAAGTGCGTGTTGTAATGCATCTATTGTTTTTGTTCTGCATCTTATGTCGGTGTGTCTAATTTTTTGTATTTTTCTTATGTTTAACATACTGCGCTCCATTCCCCTTTGACATGTTACCACTTTATTTTTAATAATTTTGTTTGTGAACTTCCACGTTTGACTTGCGTAGGTTAAACATGGGATGAGGCATGAGTCCATTACTTTCTTTTTAAGATTTATCGGCATATTGCTTTTAAACAGCTCTTTATAACTCCAATATTTATTCCATGTATTTTGAATTTTCCTCTGTACTTCTATCTCGTTGCTATTGTGACTGAAACCGACTTGTTTACCTAGGTAAACGTGTTGTTCCACGTATTCTAGTGTACTTCCGTCTAACATTATGTCTTTTTTATATGGTTTGACATTATTTTTGTTATGGAAAAGTTTATTTCAAGTCCCACTTGCCTGCTAGCCTTACAAAGGTCTTCTATCATGCCTTGAAGTTGAGAACTAGATTCAGAGAACAGCACTAAGTTGTCTGCGAAGCGAAGGTGACACAGATATTTACCCTGTATATATATGCCTTTTTTGGTCCAATCTAGATCGCTTAGGACAGTCTCTAGTATGGCAATAAATATCCTCGGCGATAGGGGGTTACCTTGACGAACGCCCCTTTCGACAAGAAATGAGGGTCCAGCTGTTTCTAATTTAACTCTACTTGTGCATCTTCCATATATGTTTTTTATAACATCTATGCCTTCTCTACATTTTGAGCTTCCAATGATTGCCATATACTGTTATGTGAGATTGTGTCGAAAGCTTTTTGATAGTCGATGTATGCGACGTATAAAGGTTTTTGAAATTCCTGGTATTTTTCAGTAATTAACTCCAAGGTATGTATATGATCTATCGTACAAAAACCCTTTCTGAAGCCAGCCTGCTCGATGGGTTGTTTCATTTCTAGTGATCGGCCTATTCTATTGTTTATTATAGTAGAAAAGATTTTATACACCGTTGGTAATAAACTAATGGGCCTGTAGTTGCCAATGTTGTTGGGATCTCCTTTTTTATTATTTGCATTTTGCTGTAAATGTTTTCTAATGGTATTTGTTCTATGATTTTTGTAGTCTCTTTTAATGTTCTTGCTTGTTAGCTTATACAAAGCTTTGAGCTCGTTTTTCATGGAACGTGTTTTATTACTCCTTTTCTGCAGCTCGTGCCTTCTTCTTATTAAATTGTGTGTGCGTTCCGATAGTACCTTTATCGATTCTGTGTTGTGGTGTATTCTTCTTGCGTTACATAGGCTAAGTTGAATAATGCTGATAATTTTTTCGTAATTTTCATAAATTGTACAATTTGGAGGATAGTTGTGTAAAGCTGGTAGTTGATTTTTTATCATTTTTTATATTCTTTCATTTCTTCTTCTGTTTTTAGAGTACTGTATCTGTTACAGTATTTGGCTCTACTTTTTATTGGATTTGTAAGGGTGATTTTAGCTATAAGTGGTCTGTGATCTGAAGGGTAGCTTATGCTTAGCGTTTTGTGGTCGGTTTGTCTGTATAAAATCTATTTATTTTTATATTTACCACTTAGAAAGCTCCAAGTCCATCTCCTTTTTGGATTTTTCTTGTAAAAGGTGTTAATTATAGCCAGCTTGTTTTCTAAAGCGAAATTAACAAGACGCTGTCCCCTAAGGTTTCTGTTTCCGTATCCGTTTCGTTTCATTATTAGATGTTCTCCGCTTTGAAACTTTCACATTTTTGCATTAAAATCTCCCATCAAAATATAGTTTTTATGCGCTATTTCAATGGCTCTGTGCATGGTTTCATAAAATGCTATGATTTCTTCTTCATCCGCGGCTTCTGTAGGAGCATAAATTTGTATAACGGTAAGCATTTGTCCATTACCAGTAACATTACACTATATTTTATTCCAATAATTGCCTAAAGAGCATTAGCATGGCATGCAACTAAAAACTCTTATGTGATATTTTAATGAGCAACTTTTGCATAGCAAGCACATTGGAGATATTGAATTAGATAAATTAATTACGATAGAGACGGCATATACATTTAGGAGTTTTTGCATTTGATTGCGCTTGAAAATATGAGATCGGCTGGCTTTAAAAAGTATTTTTGGCAAAAGTGACACATAGGAGGTCTTAAAGTCGCAACGACGATATATTGTAAATAATAAAGTACATTTAACAATGACTTCGTATTTGTTATAATCAAGTGTCGATATGTTGATAAAAAAATAATGAATTTTTCTAAACAATATTTTATAACATTTTAATAATCATATCAATGAAGCGATATTTCTTTTAGGTTCATCCACAGATTTAAAATTTAAATCTTTGTGTTCGTTAGTCTTCAAAATAGAAATAATTAATAGTTAATACCTAGGTCGGTAGGTACCTACCTAGCATAAATTGTTCTGTGTTACCTCGAAATAAAGTAGTGACATAGAAGTAGGATAGTGACGACAACTTAGTGGCATAATCTGTGACGACAGCTGGCAAGTGACAGTCGAAAAAGTGTAAACAATAATTTGTCGTCGGGAGTTTAGAGATTAATTTCAATTCACATGTATTTTAACATTTGTATCTTTTATTACAAACTTGATATAAATAAATGTTACATATAATAAAATGAGGGAAGATATCAATGTTACTTTTATAATACCACAACATTTTAAGAGTGAAAATGAATGTAGTGAGGAAATGCTTTTGGCTTTTACGGTTTGTATTACATTGGCTTAATCAGTGTATATTTATTCTTAAGAGATTGGAGCATTATAAATGTAAATGACTTTCTTTATTACCATATTAGTATAACAATTGCGATGAACAAGACATTAACAATTTATTAAACTTGTCTATTTAAAGTTAAAATATTAACACTAATAAGTAAACAAAGAATTAAGGCTAATGTAAGATTCTAACCAAAGCTTTTCGAGGATAAATATTTCAACGTTACTTTTTCTTATGTTTAACAATCAAATTGACGACAATTTGGTGTTTAATTACTATCTAATATTCTATTTTCAAGGTGATTTTGTTGGAACATAAGCTAGTCTTTAAATGTTTACTAAAATCTTGATTGAAAAGGCTTCATCTTGATCATTTACAGTAAAAACTATACATTTGTAATCTTTTTCTAAAGTTTTAATCCTGTCCGAAAATAAATTTAAATTAAACCTTGCTCTCTGAAGTCTTGCTCTCAGAAACAGTCAAGGGATATGGAAGTCCTATCTATAGCCTGTTTTTTAATCTAAGAGACTAAATTGATATTAACTGTGTTGTAAGTTTTATGTGATTCATAGTGTTGTGCCATTATTGGAGAATGTTAATAAAATCTATTATCGATATTTGTAGCCTGCTCTGAAAAATGTGTACTTTTATATTTTAAACGAATTTATATAAACTACTCATGCTCAGAGAGGATTGTCCTTATTTATGTTTTCACAAAATTAAATAAAAAAACAATGTGTGTATTTTTAAATACATATTCATTTTATTATTTATCCAGATAACTATTAAAAAAATGCTCAAAATTAATCTAAATTGTCATAACTTCTATAATAATTAACCTATTGGTAATGTCTTTGAATTTATAACCCAGTTGTCAGTCTTTTTCATTCTTCATGTTATTTGAAATTCTTATATTTTGCATAACAAAACCTCAAACTATACTAAATAAACGATACAAGTGTAAAGTTGCTTAACTCTCTAAAATTACTCTCTTATGTTACTTTTATCATATCTCTTATCTCTTATGTTACATGTCTATAATTTGCTCACTTTGGGGTTGGCAGTTTGTGTAATTTGTCATTGATTATTTTTGTTTAAATTAAAACTAAATAAGAGAATAAAAACAACAAAGCAACAGAAGCAAAAATCAACAAACTTAATATTTAACAAAGTGACAGTAGCTAATTCATAACACTCTTAAGACATAAGGACGAATGAGGATAACATAATTAAAAGCTGAGTTAAATTCTAAAAGCCTAGTTTGATTTCAATATTATCTTCTGTCTGTCTGTCGCCTCTGTGGTCGAGCGGTCCGGGTGTTGGAATTGACTGCATGAGGTCTTGGGTTCGAATCCTCGGTCGGCCAACAAAAAGAAAACTAGATTTTTCCAATTTTCTAATAAAAATAAAATGTTGGTCGGAATTGGAAACGTGGCCGGTTGGCGATAGGCTTGCCACCTATCACATTATGGGCCTTAGTATCTTAAAGCTAGTCGTGGGTGCCCTGGTTGTGCCTCTGCCTACCTTTTCGGGGATATGGGCGTGAAGATACTTACTTACTTTTTTTTTTGTCCGCCTCGTTGATCGAGTGGCTAGCGTACTCGCCTAACTACATCGACCAACAGCAAAGCGGGGGCAGACATTTGTGTGATGAACATTTAGATGTCTGCATTTCCGGGCCTGGGTGTTTATTAAATTTATTCTGGTATCTATTTAAGTATTTATATGTAATAGTATCGTTGACTAACACCCGTAACACAAGCATATAATTTGCTTACTTTGGGGTTAGATTCAATTTGTGTGATTTGTCCAGGGATATTTATTTATTTATTATTTATTTATTTTTATCTTCTGTATTTACACTAAAAATTAACTTTTTTCCATGACTTTCATGGGATTCCATCATCAGTCAAAAACAAAACATATTAAGTTTTAAAATATTGGTATCATAGGTCATCACTATAAAAAAATCAGGTGTCATTATTAATTGTAAATTTGATATATACATCTGTTAATTCAGTCTCTTAGATTACAAAAAAGACATTGTGAAATTTTTCCTATTTAAAAAAATATCTATTTTTAACATTTAACTTTATAGACTTGTGAACAACACAGTGGAGGTGGTATGAAGACAAAGTGGGTGCATGAAACTCAATGTAAAAATTTTGAGGGATTGACAAAGAAAGATGTCTTTGTTTTATCAGAGTTTGAAGGTGAAATTTATAATAAATTAAAATCAACAAAATGTTTGTAAGTGAAATTCCATTTTACTATATTATATTTAAATATTTTTTGAGACTGATTTAAATAAGCTTATAAAAGTTAGCACATAATTTAATTTTATTTACTATATACTCAGGATGCTTTACCAAATTGCAATTTTTGGTATGTATGGAATTGGATGGCAAGATGGATCTTTAAATAAGAATGAGTGTGATGGTCTATTTCTTAGTTGAGGGGTGTGATGAGTTTCATATAGATTAGGTTATTAGTTGCCCAACTCTCCAGACAAGAAAGAGCCTGTGGCAGCTAAAGTTGTAACCTGACAATCTAAGCTATGCTTATGCCTATTCTGATTGACTATGTTGATTGATTAATAAAGATATTGTCATTTTTTCCTGAAGCATTTTTTCATGTGTCTGAGTTTTATAGTATTATTTATAAAAATAATTTTTGCCCTTATTAATTTTTATCATATTAATTATTGCAGGTTAGTTGGGCCTCGTTGTTTATCATGTTGTCTTACGGAAGGATGTCCTATTCCGTCAGGGCCCGAGCCAGTGTTCACTATTGCTATGAGAGGGTTGGTAGTTACTGCAAGTGGGCTATCCAAGCAACAGAAGGTTTGTAAATAGAAAGTTTATTAATTTTCGCCTCTGGTGTGTGGTTCTACGCCTTGACCCGAGAGTGCCTCTGCCTACCTCTTTCGGGATATGGGCGTAAAGATACTTTTTTAAATTGTTTAAGGAAGGAGGTGAATTCAAGTAAAATTTATTTTATTTATTAATATTCAGAAAATATTTCTTTTAATTCCAGGAGAATATTAAAAAAAAAGTTTACTGGATGGGAGGTTTATATAGTCCAGTTCTGACTGAAGAAACTACGCATCTAGTCTCTGACACTGTTCTTTCAGACAAATATATTGTAAGTAATTTCTTAACAGTTTATTAATTACTTGTATACAGGATTTCTCTAATCAGTCTCTGATATTTTAATCATGTGCTCAGAGTATGTATCTTGCAAGATTAATAATAACAAAAATACTGCTTATAGCAAAAAATATATAAAAAATGATTTGATCATGATGATCACTAAAAGCCATTGAATTGATAAACACTCAAGCTCACAGCTGAAGTCTGGCAATTGAGTCCTTTGCCAATGTAGTTAAAGTTAACTTGTAATTACAGGCTCTAACTGACAGTGTATGGTATGGTATACACAATAGTTAGCACTATTTTATATGTATAAAGTTTTTAAAAAACCTTGATTCATTTTTTTGTTTTATTGTAATCACTAGCTGCCCGCCCTTGCTTCGCTTCGGTTATTCAAGAATAAAAATCCTGCTAATATTATAAGTGCGAAAGTTTGTGAGTATGTCTGGATGTCAGGATGTCAGTTTGGATGTTTGTTACTCTTTCACGCAAAGACTACTGAACCGATTACGATGGTATTTGAACGCGTCTGGTTTATTATAGGGAATCGCACGCGGTGTCGCTCGAATTACATGAATATAGCATTCACGGACACCAGAGGGACTTGGGGAAGGGGGGAATGCATTAAGCGCGCATGTCTTTGCTAAGCTTCAACGATATTTAATTTTGCGCCCGGAGATTTTAACTTTTTGATAACTCATTAGTTGTTAATTTTTTTCTGATAGTTAAAAGGCAATTTTGATCTAAATTGCACGCATAACGTACCTAACAGATTGATTTGATTAAGGGTTAATACTGTATTGTTAAAAATATGTTCTAAAGTAACCCTTCAATTTACTGTTTTAAGTAAACGCAAAAACGGTTATTCTTTAAAGATAGACATATACATAGCTTACTTTTTTGTTAATCTATCGAAGAGGAAAAATCCCACCATACATATTTTGTTAAAACTCAAAAGGGTTTTGGCAGCGTTTTCTAGGAAAGCTACCGATCGGCTTATTTTTTGCCGATTTTATTTTGAACTAATATCGTTGGTTTGTACAAAACATAAACTTACTATACACTAAAACCTTCCTCAAGAATTGTTCTATCTATTGTTGAAAACCAAATGAAAATCCGTTCAGTACTTTTCGAGTAAATCGCGAACAGACAGACAGACGCTGCGGGGAACTTTGTTTTATAATATGTATTGATAATTAGTTAAAATCTTGACATGAAATGTCACAGTAGAAATATGATGTACCTTTTTTTATTCCCGAGCTAATTTTCTTTATTAAAAAGTTGGAAAAACCAAATCTTTGTGTTGCCCGACCCGGGAATTGAACCCAGGACCTCATGCAGTCAAATCTACACCTGGACCGCTAAACCACAGAATTGTTTTTAGACGAAATTGACAAAAAACGCATTTTTTTAATGTCCAACTTGGGAATCGAACTGGGGAGATCAAGTTAAACACCAGACCGCTAGACAATAGAGGCTATAAACTCATTAAATGATGTGATGATCAATTATCAGATAATTACCATTACCAACCTTACCTATATCAACTCTAACCTTTGTTTTAGAAAGCAACAGCTAAAGGTCTGCCAGTGATGAGTGAAGCCTGGATAGAAGCGGTGTGGGAGACTTCTCTACAATTAAATGTTAATGGATCTTCATCAGATTTTGATGCTTATCGGTTGCCAGCGTTTGCCAATTTACAGGTAAAAATTTAGATCAAAACAATTTAGAGCTGTGTAATATGTTTATGTCTTTTGATACATAAATTATAGATAATGACATAAACATAAATATAGACATAAATTAATGATGAAACCTGGTAGTGGAATAATAGTTATGTAGATTAGCTAGTAAACTTATTAAGCCAAGAGGTTTGAGATCTCCAGATTGGTTACGAACCATTATCATCTTCTGTGCACTCGGACTTTTGCACGTGCACGTTCTCAAATATTGTAAAAAGATACATAGGTAATTTTAATTTTGCAATTACTTTTGAGCTAGATATTTAATGAAAATATTAATTTTGTCATAATTAACTAATTTATTCACTACAACAGGTACCCACAAAAAGATATTTCAACAATGTCCCAATTTTTTTTTGATAATGTATTTTCCATATCTTGTCTTTAATAATTCCTCTCCTGCCCAGTCCCATGTCTCGTCTGTAGTACTAATCATCTTTTCCAGTTTTCATACAAAACTTTGTATTCAATAACCTACATCAAATACATATTGAAATTCGAAGCTTCTTACTATTTTACACCATTGTAGTTTTATAGTTTATCATGTTTACTATTACATATAACGTAATTGTCACTACCCCAATTAGTTATTCAGTTTTTTTTCCACTTTTTATCCTTTTTATCTTCAAAGTTGGAAGGATTCCTCAAAAATCGCTCTAGTCCTTTTAAATAATCCTGTCAAACGGGACCACAATACGTATTGTGTTGCCATAACATACTTGTTAGTCCCTTGTAAGGCAGGTGTTGTAATTTTATGGTTACACCACGTTTATTAATGACTTATCAATGTAAAGATAATATTTGGATACTCAGGGAATAAAAAGTATAGTAGAAAGCTATGACAAGAAAAATGTATGTAATAAGTTATTCTTAAAAATATACATATACCATCACAGACTTTCATACTACATTTACATGCATAGAAATACATTCACGAAAAGGAAATACCTAATCTTTCCACACATTGGTAGCTAGTTTGATATGGTTTTGGTAGCGTGTTTCGGTAAAAACTTCCAATGGGCGGTAATTAAAGTAAAGTCTTACCATCACTTACACTGAGATATCCTACTAGGTGGTACAGTTTCGCAGCGTTACCTATTTCTAACACCATAACGTCCAATGCTTGCCGTTGACGTGTTCGGCTTCGGAAGGTATGGTAGCCGGTAAACTTACTTTTGCTCGAGGCCTAACATCCCCGCCGCAGGTTGGCAGCGTTGGCGTGAGTTTCTTACCATTAGGAAATCCGTCATCTTTTTGCCTTTCATTATCATAAAAACATCCGTCATGCTGAACAAATTGCGTCACAATTCTACAAATTTAAACCAAATATTAACTACTATACAATATACATCTAAAGCTTCTTCGGAACCACTAGTTTTTGGTGAAAACCGTATCAAAATCCAAGTCGTTTTGGTGTCTATCGCGAATACAGACAGACGCGGCCGGGACTTTTTTATCATAAGAAGTGATAAGCTTAATCTTAATCTTAATATATATCTTAATCTCCTGTCACAGTGTTTGTCCGCAATGGACTCCTAAACTACTTAACCAATTTCAATGAAATTTGCACACCGTGTGCATTTGGATCCAACTTGAGATATAGGATAGCTTACATCTCAATTTTATGATAAAAAAAATTACCGTCCGAGCGAAGCCGGAACAGGCAGCTAGTAATTTAATAAATTATGACAGGTAACCACATCTGGAATATCAAAACGAGAAAAACAGAACATAATGAAGTTGGTTACAGAAAATGGTGGAATATACTCTGGAACATTCCAGAGCGAGACTACGGATATTGTAGTTTTAACCAAGTAAGTATTATATTATTTCATGTGTTAAAAAAAAACTTTAGTGTTTAGTTTTGTTTTTAGTCAAAAAAATTTAACAACTGATTAACTTAATTTTTTTTCTGAGGAATAAAGTTAAAATGATAATTTTATTAAGACAGTGAACAATCATGTTGCTCTTCTGATGGTAAGAGACAAGAGCGTATTGTGGACACCATAGTTATTATAGGTTGTCAGGCCTAAAGTGTAAGAGTGTTCCGGACATGACTCTGTCATATGTTATGGCGGCAGGAATACTTAAGACGGCGAATTAATTGATGTATTTTATAAAAAGAATTGTGTAAATAATATAGAAAAATCAAATAGTTAGTCAGCACTCTTGCTGAAATTTGGTGAGATGTCTGGATAAAAATATCTTTTAATAGCAGTTTTGTTAATTTTTTATATGTTAGTTATTTATGTAAATTGTATAGTTACCTGTTTTCTTATCTTTTGATTATAAAATTTAAAAAAAATATGTTATTTTAATTATAAATTAAAATGTTCATTTTATTGTTATTAAATTCATTACGTACCTATTGCACCCTCATTGTAATAACCTTTCTACAACACCTTTTTACTTAAAGTTTTGCTGGAAGAGATCTTTTTAGAAGATAATTACGCCCATTTAAATTCCTATAATATTGATAGTTATTTGTATACCGACCGACCGCCTCGTTGGTCGAGTGGCTAGCGTACTCGCCTATCTGCATCGACGAATCGCGAGGCTCGGGTTCGATTCCCGACGGGGACAGGCATTTGTGTGATAAACATGTCTGCATTTCCGGGTCTGGGTGTTTATTAAATGTATTCTGGTATCTATTTAAGTATTTATATATAATAGTGTCGTTGACTAACATCCATGACACAAGCATATAATTTGCTTACTTTGGGGTTAGATTCAATTTGTATGACTAGTACACGGATCTCGCTTTGAGCTCGAATATGTTGGCATATTTAAAATATATTTGAATGTATGTGCATGAGTAAAGGAAAGTAAAGAAAATACAATAATGTAAAACGTGCGGTGTGTACATTAAGAGAGGGGGTAGGCAGTGAGAAGTACAAGGCGGCGGTGGAGTACAGCAAGCCGTGCGTGGTGCCCGCGTGGGTGAGTGAGTCCGCCAGTCGCGGGGCGGCTCTGCCCGTGGCCCGCTACCGCGTGGCCGGCGCCTCCACCTCCTCCCCCCTCGCCGGACACTCGCGGCTGCCCGACATCAGTGAGTGCTCTATTCTTTAATTTCCATCGTCGGCTTTTGATGAACCTCCATTGTTTTTTTATGAAAAAATTAAAGTGATTTATTCGCGGAATATGTGTGTTAAAAAGTTGTTACAAATATATTTAAGCATACAACATATTCTACCACATTGTGGTGTGCAATTATTTTCTTAAATTTACGGAAGTTAGATATTTATATACATTTTGTCATTTAAATCTTAGCACTTATTTATACTTTTTGTAGGGGCTTTCACAAGCGTCCTACAGACTTTTGATGATGATTATGATTATTACTGATGATTGAAATAATGATACTTTTCGGGACTTGCTGATACTATTTAATATAAAGTTCTATCATACAAACACTTATGTCTCAAACACTGATTATTGATTTATCTTAAAACTATAATAAAATGAATATATGATATTTGATTTGATTGATTAGTACTGAGGCTAGACGAGCGACGCGAATGATTAATATGAATTGATCTTGATATTGATTTGATGAGAACGCACGACGCGGAGGTCTGTTGCGAACTGATGAAAAGTATGGAAATTATGTGCTGATGCTGCGTTGTGCTTAAGTATATGATCCATGTACGGTCGTAGCCTACACTTTTAATAGATATTTTATTTATTTATATGTATGATAAGCTTCATAATTTATTACAAATAATTTTAAAGGCAGATTAATTTTAATCCTATCTACTGTACACTACTGAATTTGAATGCAAAAACAAAGACAGATTTTCTGATGCTAGGGAATGGAAGGTTATAGACATTCGCCGTCTTATTAATGTCTTATGTTTATAGACTAAAGTAATTACGCCAAGGTTTAAGTTGACATGTATAACACAAAGACTGTAATGTCAACTAACACATTAGGATATTTTGGTATATGTTTTTTAATTATTAGGATATTTTGGTATATGTTTTAGGCCCATTACTTTTTTTAACTTACATAAATGATCTGCCTGATGCTATTAACCATGATTCTGTCTTATTTGCCGATGATACTACACTTCTCATCACGTGTAATAATAGAAGTGATTTAGTTAAAGAAACAACTGTAACTTTAAATAAAGTGGCAAAATGGTTACATGAGCATAATCTTAAAATAAATCTTACAAAAACGAAATTAGTCGAATTTCAGGCTTACTATAGAGAAACTAAAAAATTACAAATATTTTTAAATAATACTTTGATAGAGAATGTAGATTTTACTAACTTCTTAGGAGTTAAAATTGATAAATATTGCAATTGGAAATCACATATTGACTCTCTATACAATAAAATTGATAGGTTTGTATATGTATTGAGAAGAATAAGAGAAGTAGCAGGCTTGGATGCATCTCTCTTAGCTTATCATGGGTATGTTTCTTCGGTTTTGCAATATGGTATTCCTATTTGGGGAAATTCTGTAGATTTAATTAGAATCTTTAGAGTACAAAAGAAATGTATTCGCGCCATATGTAGTGTTAACCAATTGCATTCATGCAAACCACTTTTTAAATCACTTAAAATTTTACCTTTACCTTGTTTGTATATCTTGGCTGTATGTGTATTTGTAAAAAAACATTATCATTTGTTTAAAACAAATGCTGAAACGTTTGGAATTTCGTGTTTTAGAAATAGTGAGAAATTGCATGTGCCGAACCAAAAACTTAATATTTATAAAAATAATGTTTACTGCATGTCCATTCGTATATACAACCAAATTCCTGATAATCTCAAATCTCTTCCATTAAAAAGATTTCAAAGGAAGGTATTTGACTTGTTGTTAGATAAAACATATTATAGTGTCAAAGATTTTCTTGTAGAAAAGAATTTATAGTAAAACAGCTAATAATTATTAACCAAATATAATGAAAGGTATGGTGGCCGAGGAGTTTGTTTCGCCGTTTCTTCTCCTGTCTGGCTAGGTTTGGAAACGGTGGTAGTTTACGGTAGACAGGGTTAAATTCAATTATAGTTATTAAATGTTTATAAATAAATAATTAATCTAGTTATAAATATAAATAATTGGCTTAGAAGTTAAAGCATATATACCTTATTAAATAATATTTTTTATAAATGTTAAAATATTTGCACACCAAAATATGGTAGAATATGTTGATATACTTAAATATTTTTGTAACATCTCATTTACACACATATTTCCGCAAATAAATAATTTTCTTTCTTTCTTTCTTTAGCCTCATAGGAATGTGTAAAAGTAAAATGAAATGTGTTTATACTTAGGTGATTAGATAAAATCTATGAAAGTAAATTAAAAAAGTTTAAAATGTATTGACATACAGACGTAAGTGATAAATGGTCTCACTTTTTATAAAATTTATAGAAAATTTATAGAAAAATAAGACAACTAGTGTTTAATTTTTTTAGCAAGTAATATAGAAACGCGACCACAGCGAACACTAACGTGGTGGTGTTAATTCAGACGAGTTGTAGTCTAGTCTGATTGCTTGCGTCAAAAATATGAAATAATTCAGTACTTGATCTAAATATTTTTTTTGGTGTCTCAAGTAGCAGGCGATTGGCTCATCGCATTCCTACACAATAAAATTAATAATATTTTTTTATCTAAGGGTCTAATATAGTAATATTTTTTTATCTTTTATCTAATTCTGCTGTGTACAAACTAAACTGCTATCTCTTTACCAATGAAACAAAAATAAAACGTTCTATCATTTTAGACATGTCAATTTGTGCCATTTTTAATCAACGTTTCTCCAGAAATCTATTGAAAGTCTGTAGAAATGACATGCACAAACGAATTTGACAGGACTAAATGTATTTTGTCTCTTTCTATTACTACTTGTGAAAGAAGACAGCGATAACTTAAAATTAGTTTAGTAGGTGAGCAACAGAATTACGACCATTTTTAACCGTTCTAGGTTTAAATTTCTCAAGGATAACAAATGTCCGACCACCGAGCAACTATGTCGATGAAAGCAAATCTGTCGATATATCAACTATGTCAGGAAAAATGAAGGTATTGATTTTATTTAGCATCTTCTTTTTATGTGGCAGGCCAGCGAATAAGCACACGGTTCTCCTGATGGTTCTATATTACAGGTACGTCGCTGACCTGTGGTCGGGATTTTATGCAAGCCTTACCTTACCCTCCGAGCCACAACATGACAGTGTCATTATGGCGGCAGGAATAGTTTAGGCGGTGGATTTACCTGGGCAAGTTGCTGCTCTGCACTCTACCACCTGTGGTCCTGTTATTGATGACCTATATTTTAACCAGTGCTCCCATCTTAAGAGCTGCCTGGCAGAGAGGAATTTTATTAAGTGGACCCGGACCAACGCGTGACATCTATCCCTATACGATAAAATCTAAAAGGTAAAAGACTGAATTCTGTGGAATTTACATGTTTTTTTAATATGGGTCTAATCGACTAAAAATAAGTAGCACTACTGTTTTTTGTTTCTCTATTCCTATTTCCTGAACGCCAAATCTACTTAAGCGATCTGAACGAAATTTGCCTGATGGGTACTTTTAGGTCGTTTGCTTATGGGGTTTCTGTGGGGATAGGAGAAACTGACAGAAGTTGAAAGTTTGTCAATAATTCATAAATGCGCAGTCCAGTTCCTGTTTTTGTTTATATGATATACTTTAGGGTAGTATTCAGTCGTGAAATTCAAATTATGTATTATTTTGTAGGTAAAGCAAGTCATATTTTTTTTAAATTTACTTCACTAATGCTTGATGTTAAATGTTTTTTTTAGTAGTGATGTTCTTCATACCTTTAAATGTTTAATGTCTTTGTCCTTTTTCGATGTCCAACATCTGATGTGTTTCTTTCTATTCCATTAGTATACCTGAAATGCTAACCTTCCAGATTATACATTTAACATAAAGAACTTCATTAATTTCAATTATAATTTCTTTATTAGTTTAAATCATTAATTCATAATTTCAACGACTTTGTATAATTATTTTGCTGTTTTATTTGTTTCTTGCGTATGAAAAAAACATTTTTTTAATCATTAAAGTAACTTCTAAGTATAAGTAGGAAAAGCAAATGAGGCTAGAAAAAATTAAATTTTTAGTTTTGTATACAGATGACTCAAGAACGCAGGTCCAAGGATACATCAATAGATAAAGAAATGCAAGAGGAGTTTGAGAAGCTTGACGTGAATGAAATCAAAAGTGCTGGACCAATCTTTGATGGATTTTGTGTAAGTTTTCTATATTTTTGAAAAAAAAAACGAAAAGTTACACGTTTAATTCATTAGTTAGTCTTTTAAATAGCAAATAGCCCAAAATAGTATGTGAAAATTTTAATTATATTTTAAAGCATGCTTGTTCATAAGCTAAAATATCCTACTGTTGATGTAACAAAGAAATGGTCTGAGATATGGTAGAAATAAATTTAGATTTACTATATTAAAACAATTTAATAGTCATACATTCTGTTGTTTCTTTTATATATTTATTTTGCAATTGAGTTACTGAAAAATGCTAAGTTGATGTCAGTTTTCAAACCAGTTATTGGCTTTTAATCTGTTTTATAGGCTGGACCATTTAAATGTTTCAGAACGGCAAGTGTAAATATAGCCGTTTTTGAGATTTTCAAGTAAATAAACCGTATTCTTACATTAAAAAAAATCTTAAGTCATGAATCGCGACCGTGACGCCGTGAATAACAATATGTACTCTACGGACACCGTGTCGTTTTTGTGATTTAAAAGGCATAAAGTAATAAACAGATCGCGCCAGTAATGTAGTTTAATTGTACCTTTTAACTAAGAAGTATGGAATGGTTTACGATGGTACACGACCCGCCTTATATTTATATAGATATTTGTTTAAGATCTGGCTGACGGGTGTAGAGGGTACAGTCCGGGAGCGCGCGACGGCGTGCATCTCCCGCGCGGGCGGCGTGCGGTACAGCAGCGCGCACGAGCGCGTGACGCACGTGGTGGC